>APFE030968471.1:0-10305 GCA_000404065.3 Pinus taeda
TTTGGGTATGTGCTAGGTGGCACGATTATCCACCTCCTCGATGGCCACCTCACAGATAAATGTATGAATGTTAATTTCTGGTTTAGTCTTCCTACTGCATAATTCGAACTTCTGATGGTTTACTACTTTGCAGAATTTGCAAGTTAAATTTTTTTTGTGGCATGTTGAAGCTATTTGGCTATGTGCCAAGTGGCAGGACTATCCACCTTCTCTATGGCCGCCTCACAAGTAAATTTATGAATTTCAATTTTTGGTTTAATCTTCCTGGTGCATAATTCGAATTTCCAATGGTTTACTATTTTGCAGAATTTGAAAGTTAGACTTTAGACTTTTGTGTTGGAAATAATAATCTCAACCACCACAATAAATAGTTCGACAACAGCCATACATGTCATACACTTTTGCAGCCACACATGCCAGACACTTTTGCACCCTGCATCTCTCCTTAAAGAAATTTTTGTAGGTTGCGTCTCAGCATGAAGATAGAAGGTCTGAAGTTAGACGTGAACCATTCACAAACCCAGCAAAGGAATTTAAAGAATTTATGTACTTAGGTAAACATATATGGCCAAGCATTAATTCAACAACCTTGTATGTTAGACACTTTTGCACCCATACATGTCAAACATTTTGCAGGCTCTCTCTCTGCTTGAAGACATTTTTGCAGGTTACGTCTTAGCATGAAGATAGAACGTCTGAAGTGAGACACGAACCATTCAAAAACCCAACAAAGGCATTTAAAGAATTTATGTACTTACATAAACAGATATGGGCAAGCATTAATTCAACAACCTTGCCCACACTCCAGAAACACCTGCGCGACTCTTATCAAGAACAACATCAAAATTAATTTCGCTCTGTCATGAATGAAATGTAAAGTTGTATGTTGAGTTAAATATGAATGTAAAACTCATTTTGATTGTAAGGGGTAGAGAGGTTAGAGAGAGTAAGAGGTAAAGAAAAGAGTGCAAGTCTCTGTGGAGAAAATAGTGGAGAAATATTTGGTGGGCGTGTGAAAACAACAGTTACTCTATTTTACTGTGAGTTATTCAGCGTAAATTTAAATCTCTCTAGAATTCTATTTTATTTTGTAAATGAGCCGCAGTCTCATGGAGATGTATTTTCATGTTTAAGAAATGAATACTAAGTTTTAGTGGGTTACTACAAACCTATCTACACATATTTAAAAAATGAATACTAATTTTTAGTGTGTTGCTCCAAACTTATCTTGTTATTTTTGTTGTGAGTATTCATTAAGGCTCAAGAATAGTTCTGGGGTGGGAAAAATCCAAGTCTGGGAAATTAGCCTTGTAGTGCACAAAGGTAGCTCAATCTACTTCACGGTGCATGAACCTAGTTTCCCAAAACTAGCCTCGCGGTGCGCAAAGGTAGTTCATTCTGCTTCGTGGTGCATGAACCTAGTTTCCCAAAACTACCCTTGTGGTGCGCGAAGGTAACCCAATCTGCTTCGCGGTGCACGAACCTAGTATCCCAAAATCAGCTTCGCGAAATTTATAACTCTTTTCCTCTCCCCTACGAAAATTAAATTATCCAAATATTTCTAACATGGTATTGAAGCATATTAAACTTTGTTAGTGTAAAAACATGTGTTTTTACTAATAGTAAAAATTGTTTTTGAGCGTTCATTGATTTTAGCATGTTTACCAACAAGTAGAAAGTTTGTTTTTAAACTCAAAAATGGCGACATTAAGCACAAGCTTGACTAATCCTCAAATACCTCAGTTTAATGGAAAAAATTATGATTATTGGGCTATTACAATACATTTGGGATTTGGTGGAGAATGGTTTTCAAGAACCAGCATATGCAGCAGCATACAATGCCTTATCTCAACAAGAAAGAGATGTGTTAAGGGACAACAGAGAATATTAAAATTTTCAACCTCTTCATAGGTTGGATGGCATTGGATTGCTATGTGAAGGAACACTAGAAAAGAGGGATCCTCCTTGCCAAGATATGCAACAAATGACAAGTTAACTATTTATTTTCTCTGATGAACTCAAATCCATCAAAATATATAAAGGGAAAGGGAATGAGGAATTAGAAGCGGCCTTCATTTTGGTATCCTTCAACATAAATATGAGAATTATGTTAAGAAAAGTGATCATTTAGATCAAGTGGATAATGATGGCTTTTTCCATGCTCTTTACCCTAAGCTAGACATGATCTTTCCAAACTTAAGAAATCAGTTTTTCACATATGCAGAAATGATGTTGGAGGTTGTCTGCTCCCATTTAAAAGTAGTTCCACTTAGGTCTATTCAATATATTCTTAGTTGGTTTTCAGAGTTGTGTTCCGACTTATTCTTGGATGTTGATAGAGATCAAAATGTAATGATTGTTGCCAGTTGTGGCATGCTAAAAGGTGTTGTAGCTTGAAATGTGAGGTGCATCATATTGAAGATACTAGAAGTAATCGTTGTGGGACATATGGAAGCTATTATGCCTGAGATACCAAGGGTGATTAAGTTGTTGTCTTTGTGTAGTAGTTCCTATTGTGATGTGCCTTTATTGGATTTTGTATTAAGCACTTTCAAGCCTCGTATTTATCATGTTGTTGGAACAACAACTACTTCAGATCATTTATTATAGGGTGACCTCTCTATGATGATTTTTGAATCTTTATTTGGTCATGCTCTTATAAATGAGCTGAAATCAGGTCTTGAGTATAAGAACAATAACATTCCACAAGGTGCATTGTTGATCTTTATTGCTTGATATCTTCTTTCTGACTTGTTTATAATGAGGAGGAGAGAACTTATTCAATCACTCTTATGTTGGGCTGATTTTACTAGCTTCCAGGAAAAAAACTTACTACAACTGTCATTGTGCATTTCAGGTATTTGTTGTCTCTAGCTATCTAGCCCAGGACACTTTAAGGGAGCTAGGTATTTTATTGGTGAATGAACATCCTTCAGATCTTAAGAAAGATTCATCTGCATTTATTTGCAGTGACCATATGGTCCCATTAGAAACTTATAAGAGAGAAGAGAAAAAATTTGATCAATGTGACATTGATAGACAAGAAGATAGATGTCATCGAGGAGATTATTCGAAAATAAAGGAGGATGCCAATGTAGCTGAAGATTGGATTAAAGGATGTAGAGCTAACTAAGGTTTCAATAGTACTTTAAAGTACTTTTCATGTATTTCTGATATGGATGAATTCACAAAATATTTGGAGGCACTAATTTTTACACAAAACCCAACACTTGATGTTTGCTGGAAATTTCATCCTCAAATGGTTAGTAAATTGTCTAAAATTGTAGTAGCCTATTTACGTTACTTGGGATCCATGATGTGTAGATAAAAGTATTTTCATTCAAGAAAAGCAGATACAAGATATGAATCTTATTTATTTGTCTTTGAAAGTGAGAAAAGTTTAATTGTTTGGAAACATTCACTTGAAGGTCTTACTCAGGCTATTTTGACCTTAGAAAAGAACCATTGTTGGCAAGTGGTTATTGTGATGCTTGACTATATTTTGTTCTTGTCACCTTCATTTAGTTTGGATGCTATTTTGAGCTCTATTTTTTCTGCACTAAAGTGTTTTTTCTTCCATGCACCAAGAGTTACATGGCGTTTGCAGATAGGAAAATGGTTTTTGAAATTGTTTGAAAAGGAATCTTTGGATTTTTCAAGTTCTTCATCTTCTTCTTTCATTGAGTTCTTTTGTACAATGCTTGAGCATTCTAAACCAAAGAAAATATGTATTTCCCTTCTTCATCTAGGTAGATTTTTTGAAGATGAGGAACTTGGTTGGTTTACAACTCTATCCTTATAGGGAATTTCGAGGGAAAATGGTAGTGTTGAGCTAATTTGTTTACCGAGATTAACACAATTATTTCTTATAAATCCGGGTTGTTTATGCTTTGAGGCAAGTTCACTATATGTGAAGATCAGATGTAATCAAACCTTGAAAGATAAATTATTCAAAAGCTTAAAGCAATACATCCTACAACTCTAATTCAATTAGTTTAAAGCAGAGGAAAAATATTGAAATGGTTCTTGACTCAAGAAGTCCACATTTGCCTCAACTACCACTTTAATGAATCAGAGATTAAAACCAAGAACTTAAGATGGATAAATTGTTAATGAAAGAAGCTCTTAACTTAAGAGACACATAAGGTATTTCATCATAATTCATTCATCTCAATACCAAAATCACAATAAGAAACTACTTGCATGCAAACAAGGGAAACTAGTTTTAATTCATCGTTTTAGTAGAAGGGATGCTCAACTTGAACATTTGTTTTTCTCCAACTTAATAAAGTGATGAACAAGCTAAGAAATAATGCAATCAATCATCATGCATGAACCATAAAGAAATCTAAAGTAAAGCT
Source organism: Pinus taeda (assembly GCA_000404065.3). Lineage (NCBI taxonomy): Eukaryota > Viridiplantae > Streptophyta > Pinopsida > Pinales > Pinaceae > Pinus > Pinus taeda. The sequence goes on from APFE030968471.1 coordinate 4,362, forward strand.
TTGAAAAACCAGTTCTACCATAAATAGATTACAAGAAATAAAACTAGTTAACAAAGAAGTGTACTTAGCTTGGAGTGCGGGCCCTCCACCCTTGCCTTGCACACTTGAGAAGTGATTTCAGAAGCTCAAATCAATCACACATCCATAGCACTGAGCAGCAAAATAATAATAGCACAAGTCTTCAAATTAACTCTTCAATCCAAAAGTGTCACAACATAAAAATATAATAAGTCAATGCATAAGCCATCAAAGTTGTGGCTCTTAAATAAGAAGTCTCATGAAGAAAACTGATCTATATTCAATCTAACAAACCCATCTACTCTAATCGATCTATCTAAGTCGAATTCACTACTCCCATCCCAAGAAATATGACCAATCCCATAGAATCGCAAAACTGCCCTATTTCTATGGGATTTCTGAATGACTAGTCATGATTGACTAGCACCAAATGGGCCTAATAAATCTTGTTATGTTCGAACTAAGCATAACTGGCTTAGTCCTAGTTCCCAAGATTTCCATTCATGCATTCAATTCATGCCCAAGTGTCCTGCAACCACATCAACCATAGAGCTATTACGAGAATTTTTGAATCTGCCAAATTTGCACTTAAAATCAAACTTTCATAAAAACTTTAGAAATTGACAAATTAAAATTAAATACCTGAATGGATATTAAATATACATAAAAATCGAATGAATGAAGTGAAAATGGATGATAAATAGATGGATTAGTAAGTTTCTTAGAGCAAAATAAGACCAAAACTAAGGCCCAACAGGTAGCTTGGGAATGGATATCAAGAAAGTAAGTTAGTGTGGTTTTGTTTCCACTCTAGTTAAAAACATGTTGGGAAGAATATCATCTTTAGTAGCTTGCAAGCCATCAATGACCTTAAGAAGGGGAGCAATGAAATTATTATTGAGATTCATACCATTTTCTATATATCATTAGTTGCATTCATTTTTTAGTTCTATTGATGCTATACTACTAACTCTATTTTCTAATTTAATGAGAGATGAACCATTTACATAGATTGTGATACTCTTGTTACTCATGCTTACCTATATTCTCCTATGGAGGATATTAATATTATACCTTTAAGTGTATGGAATAATCTGCAAGTATTGGCAAGTTGACAACATCTAAGAATCATAGTATTTTATCCACTACTTCTAAACTAAATATGTTGCCATAACATTGTTCATGCTTATAATTTGAAAATTATATCAAAAGTAAATTTAAAATTAGTATATTAAACTTGTAACATGTGTCATTATGAAATGTAGAGGGAGGGAAACCACAAATGTAATGGCCTTCACCACATTGTATTCAAGGTTCCTTAATGATGGATGGATTTATGGTGGTAGGTAAGATTTGCCTTCCTACTGAGACTAAAAAGGCATGAACACTCATGGATGTAATGGCCTTGACCTGAATCTATTCAAGGTTTAGTAAAGTTGATGCAAAATAGGTTATTTACCTTACACTTATTATTTTTTCAACACCATGGCTTCTACTAATAACCCCTTGGTTGGGATTTATGTTTTGTTGTTATCATGGTGGGATTTTGTTGGGGAGTTGTTAACCCTAGTAGCACTTCTTGCTACTGAAGGGTTAAGACTTAGTGAGACTCAGTGATATTGGTTTATTACCAAATCTTTCATGGCATAAGCATTTATGAGACGAGAATTCATGTTCAGTTTCATTTAGCTATCAGAAAACTACTAGTTTGGATAATTCTATTTTTTTGGATATTCATACCATAAGGGGAACACACATTAGAATTGACTACATTTTCTCAATATTGGTGAGAAAGAAATTCCAATGGGACTATTTTGACTCAAATCTGAAATGGAACATTTCCTTTTCATTTTTTCTTTTTTTGTAATTGTGGGCCAGTATGTCAGTTGGTCAAAATTTGTACTTATGATTTTTTTTTTTTTGGAAGACTACCTCTTTTAAACATGTCCATAATTAGTCGATTTATGTATTTGGTAGGTGCGGGTATTGGTCATGGTTCCTAAATAGCAACTGAGTGGTGGTCCGAGACTTGGGTTTTGTTTGCATCGAAAAGTGACAGAGTTGAGTAGCATCAGTCACTGGTTTGTGTCTCAAGTCAACACTTGGCATGGACTTCAATCATGTCTCTAGCTAAATTTGCATGGATGTCATATGTTGTAAAGTGACTAATTTATTGAACCCTCATTCAATTATTTTCATCACATGAAAAGGAGGTTGAATTTTTTTAATGAAGAAAGTGATATTTTACTAAATGTATTCATTATTAAAGCTAGAGAAAAGGCAAGATCTTTCAATTTCATGAGGAGATATGAAAAGCAGCTTTTTGTTGTGTTTCCATTTAATGAATGAGAAGAGAAAAGTGTATTTTCTTCTTTTATTAAGCAATTGAGCTAAGATGCCCATCCGAGTTCATTCTTTGAATATTTCATTATTCTTTTGTCAAAATAATTTTTGTAAGTGGAGGAGAGGAGAACATTGTTGAAGGAGGATATAGAGCGTTGGAGGTCATTTGAAGCCATATTGCATCTATGAAGATACATCAGAGGTAGAGGACAATTTTATGTTTAGTATTTTACATAGCAATTGACCCATTAGATACAAGAATGACATAATCTAATGAGATCAACATGAAGAGACATTAGTCACCAATACCTTGGGATTAACATATTTATGAAAGGTTTGAGGTGGTTTCGAGCTACTTATTTTCCATTTGGTTTAATTGTCTAGAATATGTGGATTTTTGGGGAAATCATTTTGAAATGATGTTCCTTAACTGTATAGGTTATGCTATGCTATTTATTTTATGTCTCTCATTGGCTTTCGGAGAGGATCATACCTATACAAAAGTAGCTTCATCAATATTAATTAATCCCCTGCCAACACACAAGATGAGGGAAAACTTGAACGTGAAAGAAATGATCCTAAAGATGGCATTTTCTGATAGTTCATGTGAGGATGGTTTTTTAGCAGTCGATACAGAGAATAAAAGTTTGTTTTGTGCTAAAGATATGATATGACGCATCTTCCTCGAGGTATGTAAAGATAATGTAGTCTTGAGGGAGCTCCCTTGCATAATTTCCAAGTGGAGTGCGTTGAAAAATGGCTTCAAATTAATGCATCCTTTCCTCTTTGCAAACATGATATCTATGTTGATTAACTTATAAACATAAGAAGATTTTATGGTTTGATCGATTACATTTTTTTTGGCATGCAATTCAAGCAATGGAATTAATTGAAGTTAATCTCATCTTAGTTTTTGTTCATATATAGTTCTTAGTAGGTACAATGCACATTATTAACACAAATCAACCTTTTCATACCAAGAAGCTATTACAAAAGGAATGCAAAGGTATTGGCACAACTATGATACAACACTTAAATGGCGAGGCTAATTTTGTGGGATTAGACTTGAAGAACAGACTGTAGATGTGTTGAATCACCAAGTCTGAAATATCTGTTGGAAACAAAAACATTGGATAATGTTGAATGTTGATATCAAAACATAAACAATTCACTTGGCAGCCCATTTGCAGGAATATAACTAGTAATGAATGTAGGTTTTATCCCTGTACATAAATTAACTGCATATGAATTCTAAAAAACAAAAAATAAACAATGGCGAGAGAATAAAACATAAAACATACATACACAAAGATTTTCCCTTGAATCTCAAAACTAGGACCATCAAATTGATTTTTCATTGTTTTCCTTTCAATGTTGCAATACAAATATATACATGCCAAAGCATCCATAAACCACAATCCATTAACCATGGATTACAACATAACTGTACTTCCCTTGACCAGATCTACAAAATCCCATGGATAGAAAACCATCATGCCCAAAACCATGTGTTAAATCCCTGCACAAAACCATAGGTAGGCTGGCCCACATAATATAGGGTCCAAAACAAAAATTCATAGGGAACTACCTTGTACTTCGTGAAAGGAGCTACCGCACCCGTGCATACTCCGCTATAGGGGGGTAGCCACACCACTTGTAACCCTTTTCTTGTGCCCCACACAATGTATAGGTGGGGATAGCACCCCCCACCAATGACCCCCTCGCATGTGGGGTAGTTGTGGAAATAATATGACACACACCCAACATTCTCCCACTTATTGGTTTCTTTTCACGAGGGGCCACAAGGGATCTTAGTCATTGGTCTAGCCCTACAATTCCCATTATTTCTCTACACCAAGTGAACTTCTCAGTGCTCACATACTTTGTCAATGCATTTGTATTATTCTTTAAAGTGTCGACCTTTACCAACCACACCTTTTTATCCTCAACCATATCCCTCACAATGTGATATTGAGCATCAATGTACTTTATCTTTGAATGATAAGTTGTTAGGTCCCTATAATACTAGTGATTACCCCATTACTGTTGTAGTTGTATCCCTTATTAATATTGTTGAGCCCCTATTGTCCCCATATTTTTATTACTGTGCCCCATAGAATCCCTCTATTGTTATTTTTTGTGGCTTTATATTTATATAATTGGTCGGCTGGGTTATATTGTGACTCTCATAGACTCCCTATATATAAGAAAGGAGGTTTTGTCATTTGTATTATCCAAGAATTGTTAATTTATGTTAATGTAAAGGAGGTTGCCCCTCGAAGAGGCTGAATTTTAAGGCATTGATCTATATTTTCTATCTTTTCTTGAGCTGGTTTCATAACATTTGGTATCAAAGCTTTGGATTCTAGGGTTTTGCTGCTCCAAATAGGTCATCGTGGAATTTTCACTATAACTTTTTTTTGCACCGTTTCAGAAGCTCAAAAAAAACCCATTTGAGAAGACGTCGCGATAAATCTCGGATCCAAATTTCAAATATTTTCACGCTATATTTACGGGGATATGATTTGAGGAAGTTTGTCCTTTTGTATAATCCTGAATTACCTTCCAAACAGGTGACCTGGGGAAGATCATCATAACTATCTCTCTGAGCATCAGATTGAAATTTCGTTAGAAGGTACAGAAAGAGGACAAACTGTAGTTTCTTGTATATATTTTCAGAGCCAAAGGTTGAAACAATGACTCGTGGCACTTCATACAAGTTGTCTCTTCGGGAAAGGCTTGTAATCAGGTCATCTTGGGAGATTGTGCATAATGCCTTCTTGGAGAATCCAATTTGGATCAGACTGGTGGCATTGGAAAGAGGACGCAAAGGGATACTACGCATCACATTTTTAGAACTCGATGCTCCAAAATAATAGAGATACATCAGATTCAATATCAAGCTCCTACAAAGTGAAAAAATGTGTGTATTGTTTTTTAAATTTTTGCTTAAGCTTGGTTTGAAAAAATAGTTTGAAGGAATTCAAGGGGCATAATAAAGCATTATTATCCATAATTGATGCCTTGAGGAAAGAAAATGCAAACACCTAGTAAGCAACCTGAAAGCATTACCATGAGTCATGAAGAAGAGGAAGAAATGCAACATGATATATCAAAATTACGAGACAAAGTGCAACAACTGTCACTTGCATAGAAAGAAACAAAATATAAGATGGATTGTTTAAAGAAAGATGTAAAAGCTAATATGGATGGTTTAAAGAAAGGTGTAGAAGCTAAGATGGACTGTTTAAAGAAAGGTGTAGAAGCTAAGATGATTGACGTGGAAGCTAAGATGGATGATTTGAAGATAGATTTGGAAGATTTGAAGACAGGCATGGAAGATTTGAAGACAGATTTGAAGACAGATTTAACAAAGTTTCTACAAAAAATGCTTACTAATGGTGAAAGGGTAGTAAAGGAAACTCATGATGAGAACAAAAGAAATGTTAATCATGATTTCATAGAATCTAATGTTGGATCGAAGACCCACCATATTCCAAAAATTGATATGAGGAAGTTTGATGGCAAGGATCCCGCAACATGGACATTACAGATGGAGCAATTTTTTGATCTCAATAATGTG
>APFE030968472.1:0-44730 GCA_000404065.3 Pinus taeda
ATTTTTTTGAATAGATAAATAGATTAGTACTATGAAAATTCCTTCTACTCACACATCTGGATTATGCAGGTTTAGATTATGTATATTTTACAACTCAAACTTGTGATTCTAACTCTTTCTTATTAAATTTCAACGAATTAAACAAAAAAATATAACAAAAAAACACCAAAACATAAAAGATTTGACTGGATTAAACTAACCCTTACCAAATGGAATATTATAAAAGCACTACAAAACTATGCTTTCAATGTTTAAATCAATGAAAACTACAGCTACTCCCGACCCACAAGATTAAACATTTCTATGAAACAAAGATATCAGAAATTGCAATAGTAAATGGTTTAATCAAACAGTCAGAAATATGGCAAACATCATTGACAGTCAACTTCAGTCAGTCCAAAACTAGTTGGGCTTTTATGTGTCTTAATTGGTGACCATATCAACTTTCCTGGTTCAAAATTTGGTTCTCAAGCCCATGGCCCACGAGCAGGATTGCAATTGGGAAGCAACAACAATCATGCGGTAGAATATGCAAATGTAATTTTGAGATTATACTTCTGCCTATGTTCGCTTTTGAAAGGTTTTATAGAGAGCACTGCAGGATCTAATTGAAGCTCTGCCTCCAGTTTGTTACCATGTAAATATGCTAAGTTATAGCATGAGGTCCGTCCCTACAATTTTGTAGTCTTATTTTACCTATAATGCAGATTTTAATTTGACAGGAAGATTCTACATACCAACTCTCAGGTAGTCTACTTGAAGCCCTTTAATATTTAAGATTGAAAACACTCTTATTCATTTCGAAGTGGATTGGTTTACTCCAGGGTAAGCCATTAAAAAGCTTGTAAAAATTCAACAAACGTGGCAGTAGATTCTATTCTATCCAATGACTGATGAAAATAACTTATTCCCCAATTATATTTTCAAACATTGACCTATTTCTAAAGGTTGACCTTAGACTGATTCTAGGGAAGTCAAGAACATACCCTAGGCTCTCCCAGTGCCCAAATTTCTGGGCTTGTTATAGTGCAAGCCAATATTGATGGCCTGTTTAACTTAGTATCACCAGTAATCCCCACAAGAACACTCTCCATCCTTGAAATGGTGATAACGGCTCACATCCCTCACAACAATTTCTCGTGCAAAATTTTTTGAGATGAACTTGGTTGCAGAATGACAATCACCACATACTCTAAGGTTCTTAATTACCCGAATAGTCGTTCCAACGGATGTGTTTAGTAGCCCAAATGCAATTGCCAGCTTCTCACTGTGGTGGCAAAGAATTTGTTCCTTCTGCTCCTCCTCTACATCATTCAGCACATTTCTAGTGTCAAGAACATAACCGACAGCCTTTATTTTCATAGACAATTTCTCCAATTCTACACAAATTTTATCAATTTGTGGGTGTGATTGGTCACCGGTGAGAAAAGCATTCACTTTATTATTGACCTCAATCCAACTACATCCAGGTGTTTTTATGACGCTTCTGTCTTTCATCATTTTTCGTACCTTTCAATATCTCCCCACCTTCCAAGCCGAAATAGATATTTGAGAGCAGAGTATAATGTGCAGCATTTTTAGGTTCCAACTCAAAAAGGTATTCTGCTACACGTTCTCCTAACTCTACATTGTTATGTATTCTGCAGGCACTAAGCAAACACCTCCACACGTTAACATCAGGTTTTATTGGCATTTTGCTGATAAAGTCTTGGGCTTCTTCAAAGTACCCAGCACGACCAAGAAGGTCAACCATGCAATTATAGTGTTCTAATGAAGGTTTGATATTATAACATTCATTCATGCAATTAAAATATCTACGACCCTCATCCACTAGACCTGCATGGCGGCAAGCAGACAAAACACAAAGTAAGGTGATGTGGCTCGGCGCCATACCAGAGTGTTTCATTTCTTCGAAGAGTTTGAGGGCCTCCTTGCCATAGCCGTGCATGGCATATCCAGCAATCATTGTTGTCCAGGAAACAACATTTCGTTGAGGTAGGTTGTCAAATAAGTCATGTGCCTTGCCTATACTCCTACATTTTGCATACATGTCTATGAGACCATTTGGCACAAAGACATTGGAATGCAATCCCCTTTTAATGATGGCTTGATGGATCTCTTTACCTTGATCCAGAGCTGCGAGGTTGGCATATGCAGGGAGAACACCGGCAAAGGTCTTTGCATTTGGCTTTACACCTGCCAGTTGCATTTCCTGGAATATTTTGAGAGCCTCAAACGCCATACCATTCTGTGCATGCCCTGCAATTATTGCCGTCCAGGATACAACATCCCGTTGTTGCATTCTTTCAAAAAGATGGCATGCCCATGTCAATCTCGAACATTTTGCATACATATCTATCAGAGCATTTGTTGCCAAAAGATCAAACTGCAACCCACTTATAATTATTTTTTCATGGATCTCCATACCATGTTCTAGAGCTGCCAAGTTGGCACAAGCCGAAAGAAGGGTTGCAAAGGTCTTTGAGTTTGGCTTCACACAGGATGGTTGCATTTCTTGGAAAAGCCTTAAAGCCTCTTCTCCCTGTCCGTTCTGTGCATACCCTGCAATCATCACGGACCAGATACAACATCTTTTTGATGCATTTTATCAAAAACATGACGTGCCTTCTGGATTCTCCCACACTTTGCGTAAATGTAAACAATCGCGCTCTCGACAAAGACATCGGATTCAAAACCACTTTTAATTATTTTTCCATGGAGATCCATACCCTGTTCGAGATCCCACAAGTCAGTACATGCTGGGAGAACGCTGGCAAAGGTTTCCGAGTTTGGCCTTACTCCTGATTGTTGCATTTTTTGAAAAAGCTTCAGAGCATCCTCTCCCAATCCATTCTGTGAATATCCTGCTATCATAGATGTCCACGAGACCACATCTTGTTCAGATATTTGTTAAAAGGCATTGCGTGCACTCTCTATATTCCCACATTTCGAATACATGTCAACCAGTGCATTTGCCACAGAGAAATTAGAGCGATATCCCCTTCTAATTACTTCTTCATGGGTTTGCCTTCCCTGTTCCAGAGTACCCAACTCAGCGCATGCTGAGAGAACACATGCCAACGTTTTTTACTCTGGCACTGTACCTTCCATTTACATTTGCTGGAAAAGCTTCAGGGCTTCCACAGTGCACCCATTTTGCAAATATCCTGAAATCATTGCCGACAAAGAAACTGTGTTCCGCCCAGGCATTTCGCGAAAGAGCTTCAGGGCTTCATCAACTTTCCCATTGTGTGCATATCCTGTGACCATTGTTGTCTAGGAACGCTGCAAATTTGACGTCCTGAGTTTGAATATCAAAACAAATTCTTGTCCTAAAATCACATGATCATAAGAAAATCCTACAACCTAAAATTACACTTAAAATGGAACATCTAAAAGCTCTGAACAACTTACCTGCCTGGTACTTAGTATGTTGTACAGGCTTGGAACTTATATTTCTGGTTATTAAATTTGGAAACAGAAACGGTGCTGGGAGAAAATTTAGCTTTAGTGTGCAGGTACAGGGAGCTTCCATGAAAGGCCCTGCAAAACAATGACTCGTGTGGTTGTAATCTTTGCAAAATACAAAAGCAAAAGGAATCAGCTTATCTGGATGGATCTAACATCCCCAATTTCACCGAAAGTTTTGTTTTCACGGGAACCCAAATTCAAATTCACCAAACAAATAATGGTTGACTGCTCTGTACCTTCACAATATCCTCTCATCTGCTTGCATGTAATTAGCTGATGAATCTGATTGTATCAGGAAGAAATTGAGATCGATGCTACGGTTCTGGGTTACGGGGCAACTCTTTCCACAGCAGTCGTGGAACTGAGAAACAAAGGCACAGGAGAATTCGCCAGTCCATGCATAATACTGGAGAATTCAATCATAAAACCCGCACTCAACTAAATTTGACATTATTTTGAAAAATCTTTCAGCGTCGCTCAGGATGTCTTCCCTTCTTTAATTACTGTATATTGTATTGGATTTCGATCCTTTTATGCCTGGTGTGATTTAGGGTTTCATTCAACGGCATAAATCCTCTGTATATTTTCTTTAAAAAGGGATTTTGGCCCCTTTTGCTTTAGTCCTCTACCTCAAAAATCAGGGACCAGAAGCTGACCTGCTTAGTCCCAAATTCAATTGTCGTGTGGTATATTCTGCATCAAATCTTCTAAAACATATCAGATGACCTGCACAACTGAATTGAAAGTGGCTGCAACAGTAACGAAGAGGTGCCTTCGTTGATCTCTTTGCAGCCAACTCTGCGTAGAACAATTTTCACTAAAAAGATTTACGCCTGTTTGTACCAGGGTTTTATGCTTTTGGTGTACTCGAGATGGTCATGATCGATTTTCTGAGGAACCCTGGCTTTCAAAATGGTTCGATCCAAGTCTGGTGTTACCTCCAAAGTTTCTCCTTTAATAATGGAAGCCAGATTTACTGTAAAATCGAATGAAGATATTCCATCAAAAAGGCAGTGATTGAGTCCTGCCCCAACTGTAAAACCCCCACATTTGAAACGAGAAACTTGACAATATCAAAGCTCTGAGTAAATTCTGGTTTATCATCGGGATGGTTCGCTGGCGGTGTGTTTGTCCGGCTTCTTCATCAGCTGCGAAATGAATGGTGCGGTGGCGGTGTGTTTGTCCGGCTCTTCATCAGCTGCGAAACGAATGGTTCGCTGGCCGTGTGTTTGTTCGGCTTCTTCATTAACCTTTCATTAACCTTTCAGTTTCAGTTTTGGATGTGTTGGATCAACGATCACAATTCATTCAATCGTCTAACACCACAAATCTACGGTCAACAATAGGACACGGCAGCGGCTAGGGAATTCATTTCAAATGGAAATGCCTTACGGCGTAATTAAAAATTAACACTTAAATATGCATTTTCTCATAACTCTATCTCGAAAATAGGTTTTTTTATTTCAATATTAAACCTCTCGTCCAATTTGACATATTGGACAACTTTGACATCAATTTCATGGTTCTAAAGAAAAATGTCTGACAGTTCAAAAGCAGTTGTAACCATATTTCATATTCGAGAGACAAATTGGTCGATCATCAAAGTCCATCCGTCACCGAAATTTGTCGATGATATAATATGTAGTTAGGATATACTTATTTTTGAATGATTGGAATGTAGTAAGAATATCTTTCAAAAAGAAAAAGAGTATCTTTTATTTTATTTTTATTTTTTAATTAGAGATTTCAATAGGATTATTGAAAATCAAAGATGTGAGTATATTTTTATTAAGGTTTCTAAATTAATAGATGTTGTTTAGAATGATCAGTATAGATTTATTTTAAATACGGATCTAATATGAGTTAAGAGGGATCTAATTTCTTCACATGTAATTTTTTATATGAATGGATAATATTTAAATGTTTTGTATGGTTATTTCAATTTTTTTATTTTTAGATTTTTAAATATTTTATATGAGCAAATAGTATTGAAATTTTTTGTATAGTTATTTCAATTTTTTTTATTTTTAGATTTTTTTAAACTTTTATTTTGGTTGACATGAATAAAATTTCAACTTTAATGACAAACACCCTTACACATCATACTGGGATGTAGTAGAATGAGCATCTGGACTCAATAACTTTCTTGCATATTTAAATCATGTGTGTAAACCTTATTTAAACTAAAATTTACAAGACCTCCTTAAAAAATTATTGTGTGTGATTAATGATTGATCACGTATGAAGATTAATGAAAATTAGATTCACTTGCATTGAAATATGGCTTTGTTAAACGTACATACATAAATTACAATCTTTGTTTTCAAAGGTTACTTCACTCTTGAAAGGTGGATAGGATTATGAAGATTAATGAAAATTAGATTCACTTGCATTGAAATGAGGCTTTGTTAAACCTACATACATAAGCTACAATATTTCTTTTCAATGGTGACTTCACTCTCGAAAGGTGGATTGGATTATGAAGCTATCTTTCAGCCACATGTTTGTCCATTGTTTGTCTGTTATGTTAAGCATCATTATATTATAATAAAATTTAACATTATTAATATAACCCTTGCTTAATATATATGAACAACCAAATTTATAACCTGTGTAATATATTAAACATTTTTAATATAACCCCTACATTGAATAGGTAGATATATAACCTGCTTAATATATATGATATAATGTATATTTGCCTTCTTCAAGAACAATAATCATGATGATGATGATGATGATTAATGTCCACTAAGACCAATGTGGTTTATCGGACCTCAAGAAAAGAGAGTCTAATTGTCGTTCTTCAAAATCTTGTTTCTGTGATGAAGGAGTAGGGAAGGAAGCGTTCCAATATTGCTATAGTTGGGCTAACTTAATATGTCAAAAAGATTGGAGGTGTGGCTGATAATAGGGAATTGGGAGCGAATGTGGGCAAGAGTCGGGCAGTTTAAAAGGACGTGCTTTTCATCTTCCACCTTCTTACTCTCACAAATCTGTCACATTATACCATCCTAGGGAGTCTTGGGAGTAGACCTCACTCCAAAGCTCATGAGAGTTAATAGAGAACGTATGATATAAGGTTTAATATTAAGTATGAGGTTTAATATCAGTTTTTTGTCAGATATATTTTAATAAAACGTTTAATATTAATTAGCAGAATCACAGATTGAATCGTTACAACCATTAAAGGTGATGCAATAATTACTTTTGTCTCTAATATACCGAAACACCAATTTCATAGCTATCGAAAATATTTTCCTGGATTTTCTACGTATTTACTAACAAGACCAATTTTGTGTGAAATATTTTCTCTAATGCAAACCATCGCATACATTCAACATCATATTGCACTAGCATATGTTACATGAAACATATAATACTTTTCTTCTTTAGTACTAGGACATGACCTTGAAGAAAGATTAAAATGGGTTCAATGAATGGGATATTTACAAGTTTAAAAGTATTCATACCAAACTTCGAGCCTTCTCTCTACATAACTATATCGTGATAACCATCTGCTATTATTTTCTCTCTATGTATTTCCATGCCCAAATTTTTTTCCGTTACTCCTAGATATTTAATATCAAAAGTCCTAACCAACTGAGGCATTAACTTATTGATCTCAGTCATTATTTTTCTTGCAACAAGCATATTGTCAACACTCTTAGATCCTTCATATCAAAATTCGTAGCCAATGAGCCATTGACCTGTTGATCTCGTCCATGATTTTGCTTGCAACAAGCATATTGTCAACATATTTCAACAAGATAAAAAATATGCCATTTGAAAATTTCAAGTAAATGTAATGGTAATACTTGCTTCTAGTAAATTGTTGGGTCACAATGAAGGAATAAAAATTCTTGTTCTATTTCATGGAAGATTGTTATAGGCCATATAGTGACTTCTTGAGCTTCCAAACAAGTCTTCTCTTGTGATATTGAAAAACCCCCTTTGTTTGCACCCCACCCATACACATATATCTATTTTCATTTAAATTTCCATGTAGAAATGATGTTTTAACATCTAACTACTCCAATTAAAGGTCAAATAAAGAAACTAGTGCCATGACAAGATCATTAGAATCAAGATTGATAACAGCTGAAACTATTTCATGGATATAAATACCTTCCATTTGAGAATATGCTTTTGCAATAATTATTTCTTTGTATCTCTCAACTTTTCCATGAACGTCCTTCCTCAATTTGTAGATCCACATGCACCCAACATACCTTCTATCCTTTGGGGTTTCTAGTAGGTCCCATGTTTGTTCTTTTCCAAGCATCCTTTTCTTTATCGATTGCTATTTTCAGTATCATTCATTGCTTCTTGATAACATGAGGGTTCCCCATCATTAGTAATCAATGCAAGAGATGAAACATAATCTTCTTATTTCTTAGGAGGATTTATATCCCATGTAGATCTCCACATTGTTGGTTGTGGTGTTTATGCATTTCTCTATACATTTTAAGTATCCTTATCTTATTATTTTTCAAAGCCTTCTTTTTCCATCCTTGTTTCTATGGATGTTTGGGTCTCCAAGTGAACTTCTTGATGTGTTGGTGCCTATTCATATTTCACCTCAACTTCTACACCATCTAATTTTGTGCGAGAGGATTCGTCAAATACTTAAAGTCTATAGGTGATAATTTTATGGGTGGTAGGGTCCCACAATATATATCCCTTAACCATGGAAATTTTTAGGGGCTAATATTTGCAAGTGGTCTATGTTTTCATGTTTTTTTTTCCAAAAAACGATTCGCCAATATCCATTTTTTCTAAAACAAACTCACCCAAATTTAGTAGTATAAAATTATTTTACCTTAAAGGTCGCTTAAATTTTATAGACACTATATATAAAATCAATAAAAATTTCAATATTTTTGCAAAGATATCTCCAAAAATTTTATAGTTTTCATATTAGGGACTAGTAATATTCACCGAGGTTTCTAAACTTTAAGATAAATTTCCACTCCTAAAATTTTACCTGCCTTTAACTACATCATCATAACCAACAAAAAAAAACTTCTTTGATATAGGGTTGAACTTAGAACACTAAATTTTAGGAGCAAAATCATAATCTTTACAGCCAAAAAAATTTAAATATGAATAATAACGAGGATGGCATACCCATACCTCTTCACGAATTTTACAAGTTATTGTAGTTGATGGTGACGTATTCACCAAATACCAAGAAATTTTGATTACTTTTGCCCACGACTCTTGCTACATTACTAAGAATGTTCCTTTCTCTCTTTATAAGGGTCATGTTCATCAACCTTACCACACCACTTTTCTAGGGAGTGTATACTACAATTTTATTCCTTTCGATCTCAACTTCCTTGCAATATTTTTTTAATTCCAAAGATGTGAAATTGCCACTATCATTTGTTCTCAAATAATTAATTTCCATGCTAGTTCCCTTTGCCACCAAAACTCTAAATTGTTTAAATAAAATAAACGCATCAGATTTCCCTTTCAGAAAATATACCAACACCTTCCTAGAGTAACAATCTATAAATGTACAAAAAAAGGCAATCCACCAAAGAAACTTTAGGAGATAGTCCCCCACACCTCTAAATGGATATAATCAAGAATAAATTTACTTTTATGAGTCCTTTTTTTTGTGTAATTCAAATTCAAAGATTTCAAATCTAGAAGAAATGTGTGGTTTATTAGTATGGTTATCCCTTTTTTCCTCACATGAGATAGCCATTGATTCCATAAATGAATATATTAATTAACTTCTTTAGATACCACTATTGTTTCATTTATTTGAGTTTTTCCTTGAAACTTATAAAGATTCTTAATCTTTGTAGTCTTCATAACCATCAAGATGCCCTTGGACACTTTCAGTGCTCCACCTTAACCTATAAACCTATAGAATCCAAAACTCCCAATGAAATTAAATTATTTTTAAGTTCAGGTAAATTTAATACTTTAATCAACATTCTTACAATATCATCAAACATTTTAATATTCATTCTCTTAACCCCAACGATATTATAAGACACATTGTTCTCGATAAAAAAAATTCCACCATTATGTTGTAGCTGCTACAACCTCGTCCAAAAAATTTCCCATGCTTTGATTTTGGAGCCTCCCTTCTATCTACATGAGCTCATCAATCACTCTCATCAGGTATTCATGCTATGTTAAGGACTTATCCTTTCATGTAACGCTTGTGATGTATTTTTTTAACCCCGATCTAAACCTTTTTGATGCAGGAGCATCTAACCAAGGTAACATGTTCACCAAGGGAGTTGGTTTCCTAAGTTAGGATTCATTATTCATTGTATTTTGAAGAGAATGAGAATTTTTGTAAATAGGAGAAATTTCGAGAGTATTTTGGAAGAGTTGAGATATTTTAGGGTTAGTTACATCTTACCTAGAGAAAAGGGATTAGGTGAGAGTTTTTATGGATCATGAGAGATATTTTAGAGTTTTTTTAGGATCTAGAACCTACTTTGGGTTCAGATCCACTGGTATAAATCTAGGTGAGCCCATGAGGCATGTGAGTGAGTAAAAGTGAAGAGTGAGTGCCAAGCATGAGGGCAATAGTTCTCTTTTAAATATTTTATTTATTAATTAATTAGTTCTTATATTTAAAATGCATACATATTGTGTGTATTTTAGTTTTATGTTGAGTGTGTTAATTATTAAATCACAAGCCTTATAGTTTGCGATATCATTTTGGTACCAAAGTAATTGCAGATACTAGGCATGTTACATATCAAATTTATAGTGGAATCTATAAGAAAATGTTTGCAGGTGCATGCGAATTAAGTGTAGGTTTCATTTTCTATGAAGAGATTCCTAAAGAATTTAGGAAGGGCATGAGGTCGTTGGATTGGTGTAGAATGATAATGTTTTTCTCATAATTTACTTGTGAGTGTGTTGAAGAGGAAACAAAATTGGTTCTCCATGGCATTGGGCGCAGAGATTCATGAGTGATGTATACGAATATTTTTATAACTCTCTCCCATATGACAAACCCAAGGTGATAACTTTAGTTCTTTGTGGATCTGATTGTGTGACGATTGAACATGTAACAGATATTGTTTCCACTCTTGTTGCAGATTAAACCTTTGAGTTGCATTCTATTAATTGTGGGTTTGTGCATTAGCATGGACTATTGTGTAAAGTGTGGCTAAGGAAATGAAATACATGTGGAAGTCTGTAGGTGCACGTCTCTCTATTTGGAGGAACTTTCCATGTGATTTTTCACAGTTAGAAGCACGCTTTATTTTCCACAGTTTTGATCTTTTTGGGAGCAAAAGAGTCCAAGTTCTCATTTTCATGTCAAAGGTGAAGAGTCTCAAAGCATACGACTGATTAGGAAAATTCTTCTAGTATGTTTTAGTTGTCAAATTGGAAGGGATTTGTTTTTCTTTTGACGCAAATTTCGTCTTCATGTGGAAGCTTCTTCTTATTTAAGCCAAACAGCCTTATAACATACTAAAAGTCTAAAATCGAAGGATTTTGTTTCGCTTTGGGCGTAATTGTCATTTTCATGTCAAATCCTAAGGTTTTTATGCACACGACTATTTTCATGAGTCTTTCACGCAATTTTCACCATCAAATTCAAAGGAATTTATCTATTAAGTGGTGAAGGTTTAGGAAGCGATGAAATATGACGAAAACCTACAGAGGAATTCTTTGCAGTGTTTAATTTTTTTCTCAAACTTGATCAATCAGATTATGTTAGACCATTAATCACAATTGTGCAAACGGCGTTGCCCACTATTCACATGTCAGCAAATTTAATGTGATTGTGCAAGAATCAGTTGAACATCATTTCAAGATGATGGAGATCGGCGGAGATCATTATTGATTCTCCCGGGTATGTATCTATAAATTTCAATGTTTAGTAATGAAATAATAAGCTCATTCTATGAGTCTTCAAGTTTCTGATATGGTATCAAAGCCGAGGGTTTCGGCTATGTTTACTGTGTGAGGAAGAGCGAGCCTTGTGGAAGTGCAACCGATGCGTGGATCAAACACTTAAGTGGAGGGCTCAGTGGTGTGTGAGGAGCTAGTGCTACCATATGAGGATCTAGTGAGGCTTGAAGAGTTGTTGTGCGTGTGCCACCGTGTGAGGAGCCAGTGTGGCTTGAAGAGTGGTATGAGGAGGGCACTGAGTTGCCAACCCATTTTTGAGCCCTTGTGTGAAGCTGTGTAGAGGAGAAGTGGCGTGGAGGAGCCACCTTGAGAAGCAGCAAGAAAAGGTTGTGAGGAGAAGCGGACTGTAGAATCTGTAGCTCATCGAAAAGCATGTGGAGGACGCTACATTGCTAGTGGGCTAAGTGTGGATTTTCTCTGTGCGTGGATCAAATATGTGAGGTCGCATAGTCAGACTTTGTTTGGGTCGCTTTCGACTGTAGTGTCGGTTGAGCTGATGCCCGTGGATGAAGGCACCAATATGTTGCATCCCCTGTGGAGTGTAAAGGAGCGGTTGCAGTGGAAGTTGCACGACATCGATAGCATTGTGTTGTGAGACTTGAGGGCCTGGTCATGACTGTCAGAAGTGTTGCGAATTAGCATTGTGTTGTAAGACTTGAGGGTCTGGTCATGACTATCAGAAGTGCTGTGAATGTGTGGAATTGTTGAGCAGCGCGTTGAGTTGAAGTTGGGTTGTTTTCTGAGCTGAAGATTGGTGTGGCCTGTTGCTGCTGTAGTGGGTGGCAGGTTCGCCAGTGGTTCAGTGTTTTCAGAACTACCTTAGAGATTTTATTGTGTTTAAGGAGCTGTTGTAACTAGCTGCATGGACTGATGCTTTGTGATTAAATCAACGAATAAAATATTTCTACCGAGAAGGAGTCTGTAGCGAAGTCTCAACTGCAAATTATTTTGAATTTGACTCTATGGTAGAGTGATGGGTCAACAAAGGAGAAAGTCTCGGAGAGAATTGAAACAGGTGAGGAGAAAGAATGAAATGGCAATAGTTGCAGAAGAATATGAAATTCTTCAACCAAAAGTAGATCTGAAGTAGATAGAAGAATTTGAAGACACTGATGCAATACTAAAACGATTAATTCTATTTCTGCCAATTTTCTTAGGTAAAAGTTTTAAACTTTGGGCAATAAAAATGGAGGGATTTTTTGGTTCAATAAATTTATGGCAATTTGTTCAAGGAATTTCCATAAATGCCATTGATAAAAGTATAGGTGCAGTAGCATTGTTTCTCATCATATTAGCTTTAGATGAAAATATTTTGTCTAGTATTTTATATGAATTTGGTGAAATATGTGATGCAAAAATATTTCAGATATTCTTGAAATGAAATACAGTATGGAGGGTAGTGAGAAATCTGAAGTTGATGAAGGAGTTGTTGCTAAAGGTGATTGTGTTGAAAGCATTATAGCTAGGATTAAGGCTGAAAGTATGTCTTTAGTTGACAATAGAGTAGTATGTGATATTAAGGAAACTCTCTGTGATCCAGAGATTTATGAAGTCAAATTTGATGAAAATTGTGTATCCCATAATGAGTGGTTCAATATGATGCATGAAGAACATCTTATTGATGAGTTGTTGTTTGGTGAGAAGAGTTACCTACCTCCATACACAAATCAAATGCAGGACAGCATGTTTGCAGCAACAGAATTGACAAAAGAGGTTGAAGACATGAATCAATCAACTATGTCAGCAAAGAAAAATGAAGGAAGAAAAGCTCTTTTCAAATATCACAATGGAAAAAATCAATATGGTTATGTTTATGAATCTAACATTGTTTTTGAGTGTCTAGATATTGACAATCAGGAAGAAGCAACAAAACTTGAAGAAATTGCAAGCACTAAGGACAAGTATAAGTCCCAAGAATCTGAAGCAATGTTGAATACAAAGAATGTTAACTTGCAATCAAGAAAGTAGAAGCTCAATCACTATCTTATGACAAAAAAGGTGAAGATAAAACTGCATCAACAAATGAACAAGCATGGACCCTTTAGCAAGAAGAGAAAAATGAAATTTTTTGTTGTAAGCCTAGCTAAGACTTAGAGCAGAAGGCAAGTTAAATTTTAGGTCGTTGTGATTAAGGGGAGGTGTTAGAACATTAATCACAACTGTGCAAACAGCACTGCCCACTATTCACATGTCAACAAATTTAATGTGACCGTGTAAGAATCAGTTGAACATCATTTCAAGACGGCAGAGATCGGCGGAGATCATTATTGATTCTCCCGGGTATGTATCTATAAATTTCAATGTTTAGTAATGAAATAATAAGCTCATTCTATGAGTCTTCAAGTTTCTGATAGATTAATGGAGAATTCATGCACGCAATCAATTGTTTTTTTGATGTTGAAGTCATCATATCCTTCCATCATGGACCGTCAACTAGTGGCAATGATTGATCGGTCCTAATTGAAGCAATTTAAATGTAGTTCATGCATATGAAGTTTTTGAATTTGTGAAAATGTCACGGATATATTATTTGATTCATGGAGCTGAAAAAGATTACGGAAGTGTGGAGAAAATAATCATGAAACTACTATGAAAGCTGCATGAAGAAGGCAAGAAATATCTACAGTAGAAGATCGTAAACAAGATACCAAAGATATTATTCGAGTTGAAAGGAAGTGAATGTAGCCTTGAACCATGAAGCAAACCTCACATGGAAATTGTAGCTGCAAGGAGGAGCACATACATAAGGATTGAACACATTTTGGATGCCTTGCAAAATTTAAGCGTCGCGTAAGGTTGACATGGAGTTGTGCAACTATTGTGTGAAGGAAATATTTTTTGTTCCATTTGTTAATATTAAAGATTTACAATATTTTTTTCTTCATTTGAACCATTTGTTAATTTTCTTTCATGATGGAATACAATACTTTGTTGAAGAATCTTCAATTCTAGATTTTTCCTCCGTGTAAGGAATCAAATGTGAGTAGTTTTTCCTCATCGGATGGAGTAGGTGTTGAAGGAACCTTGATAAATGTGAAGAGTGTAGTGCATAAAAACTAAAGGAGGCCGATTATATATTCTATAAGGGCCAATTTCTATTACCCCAATAAGCTGAATTCATTATCCTTTCGGGAGGAAAAGTCAGTCGATTGTTTAAGAAACATTTCTTCTATTGGTAGGCCGAGATCCACCGAGAAATTGTTCCTGAGATAGGGCAGGTTCAGAAGCATAAATCCAACTTGAAGAGGATGAGTTTCCTATGCCAAACAGTCATTCCCAAGTAACATAAATTTCCATAGGCAGATCTCTGAGACCGAAGTGTGGAGTCGATGTTAAAATTGATGAAGGGGTCATATCATCTCATTTTCCAGAACGAGATTTTATGTGAAACAATTTTGGAATATTTGGGAAGTTGTAGATTACACGTATGAATATGTTGATTGTGTTGGGTTACAGAGATTGTGGAGATCACGAGTAAGAAAATTTTATTATTTTATACCATTTCCATCATGTCTTTAGCCTTCAACGGTCAAGAGATGGAGAAAGAGTTATGACGTAAGCTTTAAGAGAGATTTTGGCTTGTAGGGGCCTGACCCAGGTTCAGAGGTGATTTAGCCAAACAAATCCCGGTACTACTTGCCCTTTCGGCAATAGTCCGCAGAGTGTGGACTGAGGTCTCACCCGAAGTAGTACGGGAGGGTGCTAGAACCAGGTTTCCTCACCCTGGAGATGTCTGATGATTTTCGACGGTCCGTAGTTCGACCCTGCACACACGTTGCTACGCGCACTTACCCGTACCTTGCAGCTTGAGATGCTGCCTTCGCACAGCCTTACTCGGGGGCCAAACAATGTTATTACCCAATTCCTTGCTATTAACCCGATATTAGTGGATCACTTAGCTTATCAGTATGTGTCTAGTTATATTTAACTGTGTTCAATACTCATATAAGTGTGCGCGGTAAAGAAAACAATGTAATTAAACAGGAAATAACACAAGAACAGATACACAAGATTTGGAATCAAACTTATCTTTATTATTCTTCTTCCTTGGTTACAAACTCGACTCCACCTTGCACACTCAGCTGCAGGGGTCCGCACTCAGCTGCAGACTCTACTAGGCCTCTACGCACTCAACTGCAGAGCCTCTTCCTACTACTATGACCCAAAGCACTTAGACACTTTCTCTCTACTTCTATCTCATACTTCATTCTTTCTTCTTCTTTCTTCACTATCTTTTTCACTTAGAGCTTCGCTCTATTTATACAATCCCATTGTATGTGGACCATGGGTAGGCCGACATTACATTCAAAACTTAGGGCGGACAACCCTATAACTCTAACATATAATTTGCGCTCCATGTCCGCAATTCGCAAAGTTTTTACAACAATAATACTCAAAACTTGGGCTTTGAGCCCCAAAACATGTTGTGGGAGATTCCATGCCCAACAGGTCCCCAATAGAAACATCGTGACTCGCCCTCGAGTCACTCAGTTGGCTGGGTGATCTTGGCGCAGAGTCCCTCTAGTTGGTCCCGAACGGCCTAAATGTTGGCAGTGCACTGAATGGTTGTATGCGATCTTTAGCGAACTTAAAGGCTCTATTATCACTCAGCTCTCAACACTTTGCACTCTATTCAACTGCTCAAATCTTACTTGACCAAGTGTTGTCTGCTTGCTAGCTCTTGGAGTTTTATAGCGCCTTTTGAATTCAAATTCGAACGTTCACCCCAATTCCGGGTCATCAATGCTTTCTTGGTGGCATATTTTCTGAAATCTTTCCCATAACTCCTATCTTCAATGCCTGCCACCCACTCCATTTGGCCTCAAATCAGACTTCTTGTCATGAATAGTGACACCAATGGTCACTTCCCAGCCTATCCACATGGCAGCAAATCCCCCCTTGCGCAGGCGCGAGACTTGTGACAGGCTATTCCTGCACGTACCTATCAGAGCGCGCAGTTTGCAAGCAGAATAATTTATAGTCCCACACTCCCTTTCAGCTACCTAGAGTGCTAAGACTATTCTTCCTATGACTAGTTAGGTGGTCGCACCACCTATGCGAGGTTCCATCTCACCCCCCCATATAGTCCGTGGAAAATCCTCATTTGTCCTTGTGGCAGTGGGCGCCACGCACTCTACTATATGTAGTGTGCTCCCTTGATTACTGCGTTTGGAGATATGCGGTCCTAACCATGGTAGCAAACTAATTAATCCTCGGTAATAGTCTTCTAATTCATTAGTATGATCATCCGCACCTTGTCTTGCCATCCTTGGTTTATCGACGAGACATGCTTGCTTGATCTTGTTTTCTAACCTCTTGACCTCTCTGTCCATCAAAATACTTTTCTTCCTTAGCCATACCCAGTCCTTTTCAAGTTCGCGAAGTCTAAGGTTCCCTTGTCGAATGGCTTCCTGAAGCCTTATGTGCTCTACTTCGCGACACTGTGTGATTTCTTCGTCCCGGGCTTCGCGCATTGTCACACCTATGGGTGCTACTATGTGTGGATTCATATTCGCATGCTCCTCGAGATGACGATCCCTATTTCATTCCACCATCTTGGAATTGTTTTCACAGTCAGGTTTTTGCAAATGGTCCTATAGGCCCATCTAATCGCTGGTACGCGCAGGTCCCAATCGGTGCGTTTCACATGGTGGATCCTGTTCAGTAGTTCATACACCTTGTCAAAGGCTTCTCCATGTATGATGTTTGGCGCACTAGGTTGTATCATTCTTTGTCATTCATGCACTTGTCTTTCCTGCATTTGCTTGTTGTTCCTATCTCCTATTGCAAGAGCGGTGTGCGTCCGCACAGGTTGCGTACCATACACATGTACCCATTTGGAAAGGTGGGCCCACAGGCTATTTCATACATCTTTCCTGGCTTCCATACTCCTCTGAGGCTTCCCAAATCATAAGTGCATCATCTTTCTGCATTTACGCCAGTCTCTGAAACTTTGCTGGTGTGTACCCCACCATCTTGCAAAGGTAGCGCATAGTGCCCATTTTAGAGCATCGAACTGCTGTTGTTCTGGCACTTCGCTTTCAAATTTGTTCAGAAAGTCATCCACCACTATCAACCCATCATACCTAGGTAGATCCATTATCTTCGTGGTTACGCAACGTAGTTATCTTATCATCATGTTGCAATTAAGCGTTTTTACTTCGTGTAGTCGATTTTGCCATCGCTCTATTTCTTCATCTGACTCTGAAGTGCAGGAGCTTTCATGCTCCCACAAAATCCTACCATCTATAGTCGGATTCACCCAATCCTATTCACACGTGTTTATCCTGTAAATTTAATCGAGATCGTCATCACTATCATCACCGCACACCGGTTCAGTGTAATCCGCTCCCTCGGCCGGATCTAGCAGTACTACTATCTGCGTTGACTTTTTTCTCAAAGATCATTTTGCACTTCTTTAAATTTATGACTCCATTCATATCAGTGGCTCAATTTATGCCCAGTAGCGCGGGATAGGGATTGTTGTTATCGAAAATCTCTATCACCTCGAAATCTGCAAGCGTGCTCGCACCTTTGATGTCTACCATTATTCCCTACATTCTTCCCATCGGTAGGATCTTCTGCCGGTTCGCCATTCGTAATTGAATAGGAGACCATTGCAACGCGGTCCTATCCATATGCTCCCATGTTTGCTTTGGTAGCACATTCGCATCTGATCCTATTTCTGGAATTACTTGATCCATTTCATATTCCCCTATTTGTGTAGTCCATCTCATTTCCCTTACTGTTTGCAATGCATGCTTTCCAAGTTTTCGAACAGCGGGGCTCACCTGACCCGGCGCACCTAGTGATAAGTTCTTGCATCCCTTTCATAGATTTTATGTCGGGCAGTAGTTTCATACATGTCTCCAGAAAAGTAGTGAGCATCAAAGGATCCATCCCTGGTTCTAGTTGATCCTTACTACCTGAAGTGGAGGCCTTCGTGAATCGCATGCTCCAAATCAAAATCAAGTTCCTTTGTAGGAGCTTTGTAGAACCACGCACTTTCTTCTGGCTTCTTACCTTTATCATCCTCGGTTATGATACCGCTTCTGAGCACTATGTTTACATTCGGGTCTTCTTCGCGCAACTCAGACCTCATCATTTGCAAATTCTGAGACGGGGGAGGCTAGAGTACCCCTTTTTCATGCAGCCTCGCTATCAAGGTAGGGTAGTCTTCTGCCTCATGATCAAATTGAGTACAGTACAAACATGATGTTCTTGTTAGATTCATACAATCGTGGGCATATTGTTTGGGCCCTTTGCATTGTAGCAAATTAGTTGTCTGCGACCCCTTCCTGGTCCCATTCCACCTCGTCCTCATCCACGCCCCTGAAATCTAGAGCGCACCATTCCTACATTTGGGTCGAGGGCTCACGTCTCGGTCTATACCCTGTAGGCAGGAGTATGATCCATCATTAGTTCGTAGCTTTTGCAAGTGCATTCATCATGACCTACCGACCTACAAAAATTACAAAACAACTATTGGGACGTCTGCATATACTCCTACAATAGATGACAATTATCCATAGTGTGTTTTCCTCCTATCTGACAAATTGCGCACCATAATGCAGGCGCCGCACTTGGTCCTACTTGTGCCTCAAGTCTTAATGGCATCGGCCCTCCTCCAGCCAAGTAATTTGCGAATACTGGATAGTGGTCCTTGTCATGCCACTGGCCTTTGCATTTTATGCACCATACCTCCTCGCGTGCCTCTGGCCGAGGTGTCCTGTCATGTTTAAAACTCTACATTTAGAGACACAAATTTTGCAGTTGCGCGTGGATTTGTTGGACTCCCAGACTAGGATCTTGTATAGGGGTCTCATGCAATCTCATTTCCATCTCCAAGGCTTTAGCCTGGGTGGAAAGCTTTTACTATGACAGCGTCATCCTTAAATGCGGTGTTAATGATGCTACAAACCATGTGCGGTGTTGTCCATCTGTTAAAGTCATGTTGGCTTCGTGAATCATACTCTTCAGTCTCTGGTCCAAATCCCACGGGGTCTTGCCCAGGAGCATTGCGATCTCCTTAAACCCGATAATTGATTGTGTCTTCGACTTTGGCCTGCTAATTACTTGTTCAGTGCGGCCTAGATTTTTGTGATTCCTGAGTTTGTATGGTCATTAGAATGCTTAATATACCATGTTAATGCATGATCCTGCAATGCGCTCACCAACGTAGCCTTTTTTATGTTGTCATCCATGACTCTTTATGCTTCCCATACTACTCTTGCCACGAACAAGTATTGGTCTGGATCTTCATTCCCTACTCTAAATACCAGTAGTTTGATCGCACTTGCCATACTGAACTGTAGTGGTGGCGGAGGTGGGGTGGGTGGAGATGGAGGTGAATATGGTGAAACGGGTGGCGGTGTAGGTGAAGGTGGTAAGCACAGAATTCGTTGCCTTATCAGACTGATGCACTTCTCGAAGAAACTTTCGCAAGTTCTTCCTCACTTTCCCACAAGGGTGAAATTAAGGGACTAGTTTCTAACTCTTCACTACTTCCGTTTCTGTAGATCTTCCCACTTCGCGTAGTCCCAAACATTAATTTATTCGCATAACCCTCTTTTCACACAATAACATCTTAATCCAAGTATTCAAAGATTTAATATACTTACCTTATGGTCCTTTGAGGAAGCATTGTTCCACCTCACTGTAGCTAACGGTCATATCTACCGCGAACTTAGTGATAAATCCTCCTATAATTTGATCAAGCCAATGGTCCACAGCCCATGCAATCTTATCTTCTGATGCTTCTAATCTACGCATTAATTTTGGAGTCCACACGATTGGTTTGTCAAGCCTACACCTTCCCTGACTGTCTACTAACTTCACTGTCCACTCATACAACTCAGAAGATTCATGTTTTCCTGCGCCGCGAACTCGTGAATATTTCTGTCTAACCACCCTTCAATTTCCTTCTTCGTCGGATTCCAGCAACACAACATCAAACATCCCTCATGCAGATCCCGGTCTTGGAAACCAAACCATTTGTTGGCTTGTAGGGGCTTGACACAGGTTCAAAGGTGATTTAGCCAAAAAAAACCCAGTACCACTAGCCCTTTCGGCAATAGTTCATGGAGCGCAAACTGAGGTCTTACCTGAAGTAGTATGGGAGGGTGCTAGAACCAGGTTTCCACACCCTGGAGATGTCTGATGATTTTTGGTGGTCTACGGTTCGAACCTGCGCGCACATCGCAACGTGCACTTACCCGCACCTCACAGCCTGAGATGTTGCCTTCGTGTAGCCTTACTCGGGGATCGAACAATGTTATTACCCAATTCCTTACTATTAACTCAATATTAGTCAATCACTTAGCTTATCAGTGTGTGTCTAGTTATATTTAACTGTGTTCAATACTCATATAAGTGCGTGTGATAGAGAAAACAATGCAATTAAACAGGAAATAGCACAAGAACAGATACACAAGATTTGGACTCAAACTTCTCTTTATTATTCTTCTTCCTTGGTTATAGACTCAACTCCGCCCTGCGCACTTGGATGCAACGGTCCGTGCACTCAGCTGTGGACTCTACTAGGCCTCTGCACACTCAGCTGCAGAGCCTCTTCCTACTACTATGACCCAAAGCACTTAGACACTTTCTTTGTATTTCTATCTCATACTTCGCTCTTTCTTCTTCTTTCTTCATTATCTTTTTCACTTAGAGCTTCACTCTATTTATACAATCCCATGGTCCGCAGACCATGAGTAGGCCGACATTACATTCAAAACTTAGGGCGGACAACCCTATGACTCTAATATACAATTTGTGCTCTTTGCCCTTAATTCGCAGAGTTTTTACAACAATAATACTCAAAACTTGGGCTTTGAGATCCAAAACATGTTGTGGTAGGATTCCATGCCCAACAAGAGCCTTCTTGTGGGTTTGTTAGAAAGAACGAGCCACTCTTGAGATATGTTGATAAAATGGAGCTATACTATTGGATCCATCCAAGAACACACATGGAGAAGTCCCATCCAAGAACACACATGGAGAAGTCCTGTGGAGTTAAAGTGAAGAGAAAGGAAGTTGTGAGATATTCATTGTTGAACGCAAGGAAAATTATGAAAAATGTCGAAGATTTCTATCTCTTTCGCAATCCGTTTTATTTTCTAAGAAATATTGTAGACTTGAAGAGACCAGATCAAAGCTTCTCCTAGGTTTGAGGGTGATGTCCCTCATAGAAATTTCCTTCAAAATTATTTCCAGCTCAATGAAGAAGGCACTGTCAACGCCTACATGTGAACATGGTATCATGTTGGACGTATGAATACATAGAACTATTCGAAAGTTTCCACATTTATATTGCACGTGAGTTTTCTTTATCAAATTCACTTTACAAGAGGCTATTCATTTAAACTCACACAAAACCATTCAATTAAAATGTTCATGGTTATAAATCACATTACTTACAAGTGGATATTTAATGAGGTGAGAGAATCAACAACATATGAGAAGCTAAAGGTTGAATGAAAAATATGAATTATGATGAGAGAGACTTAGTGGAAGCAAGAATTTAAGTTGATGGTATATGGATTTTTATTATTAAATAAATAATTTTTATATATTTATTATATTGAGGGGAGGTAATAATGAATATTTTCTTTTACGGAGATAAATTATTAAAATAGTAGATAATAGAATATTTTCCATTTTATTCTAATATTAGTAATAATATTAAAAAATAAAAAATAAAAATTTAAAGAAAAAAAAATATATATATATAGATAAGTAAATATAGTAATAAAATAATAATTAAATCGGGGTTTTTACCATTCTTATTTATTTATATAAATAATTAGTAATATTAAATTATAAGGGTAGGGAAAATGGATAAATAAAATATTTAAATGAATTTGGATCCCTCCCCCTAGGGACTGGTCAAACCTAGCAGTTAGAGGTCCGGTTAGCCGTTACTCAGTCAGTTTTAGCTATTGGAATGGCATGTTGTCCCTATTTATTGCATTGCTCAGATTGGATATTCAACTTTTCCTGACGATGAACCACACTGGTCGGTTCGAAACGCGTCGACAAATGATTTTTTATGTGATTTTGCCGAAATCATTCTCTAAACAAGATTATGGATCACAGAAGTCTAAATTCCTTAAAATTAAATTCATTTATGTCAATAAGTAACAAAGAAGTGACTTAAAATATTTAAAACAAAATTGTGAAAGTAAATATGGAATCCTCACTTGTGGATGGAAGAAAGAATGTGCATAGTTTAACATGTAGAAATTGTGTAACGATGGAATAATGAAGTCCAAAATGCTATTCAAACAAAAGGAGGAAGTAGTATGGTGTTTCTTGTCAAAGGTAATGTTGACCATGCATGGCATAATATGCATTAATTATAAATTAAAGAATTAATTTCCAAATGTAACAAGGAAGAACATGTATGAATACTTGAGAGTCATGTATAGTTGATTTTTGATGAAGATATTTATATATTGTATAAAAGGGTGCATTTTCGGTTGTACCCTCCACCCAAGGTCTGTTAATGTAAAGAGTTGATGTCAAAGTAGAATTCTGGAGTTAAAGAGTCATAAATCAAGTCAAAAGTGCATTTAAGTTTGAGTCATTGAATGTAATCGGTGCATGATCAGTAGAGATCGACACCCAAAATCTGGTAAATGCAATTTGAAAGGATATTGCAGTTATTTGCAGCAAGCGAAGTAGTGTACAGAGGAGCTGATACATGATTTTGAAGATGAAGATGAATATGGATAGTTATTTACAGAATCCTGTAAAAATCCACAGCAATGCCATATCATATGGCATAAGTGATGAAGAGTTTGAGAAATAGATTGAGTTGAAGACGCAACTTGATTTGTTGATGGAGTCGCTCCAGACTCAGAAACATGGATGGGTAATGAATAATAATAATACAGCTAGATGACCTATCAAGCAGTTGATTTTAAGAAGACAGAAGTGCAAGCTGAAAGTTTTGTTAAAGGAAGCGGAAAAACTCCAGACAACCAAGATGAATGTATGCATTTGTGAACCCGAACAAGGGTGATTCTTGGTGAGGATAATGGTGATGTTGAAATGAAATATGTTGATATGAATGTGGGTTTGATTCCCATAGATGGCAGCAGAATGTTTTTAGAGGATCCACATATGATGATTGAATTATCGATGGAAGATAACAATTATGTTGGTTTTACATCTAACAATTGGTGTGTGGATGCAGGATATGTTTCTCATATTGAACAAAGTATTAGTTTTGTGTGCATTAATGATGAAAAACAAATTGATAAATAAATGAAGCCTAGGGATGATAAAGATGGAAAAACAATAGAAGTTGTTGATGAAACGAAAAATTATCATCAAATAAAGGGGTCAAATGTCAACATGAGAAATATTGTAATAGATTTAAAGTTCCTAGAAGAATGGTTGGATAGAAGTTAGAATATGATGTAAATGAAATTATGGTGTATTACAACAACAAAAAGTCCAACAAAGAAATAATAACGAACACCAGCCAAGATACAAGTTAGATATTGAAATTGAATAAATGAAGAAGCTGATGTTGGAAGAGTCCCGCAAGATATTTATTGAACAAAGAAAAAGGAAGGATGAAAATAGATTACTAATGACTAAGAAAGTCTACGTTAACAGAGAAGGAGGATAACTACAACATAAAGTTTGGAATTCTGGAAGATGAGAGAAGACAACCATAAACCAACAACAACATAACAGAACAACTGATTTATTGCAAGTGAAAGCTTGTGATCTAGGAGGAACTTAATCATTTTATGAACATGTATGGTTGGGAGACCATGATTTCCTTTTACCTAGGGAGTCTGATGCAGGAGCATCTAACCAAGGTAACATGTTTACCAAGGGAGTTGGTTTCCTAAGTTAGGATTAATTATTTAATGTATTTTTAAGGGAATGAGAATTATTGTAAATAGAAGAAAGTTCGAGAGTATTTTGGAATAATTGAGAGATTTGAGGGTTAGTTATATCTTTTCTAGAGATAAAGGATTAGGTGAGAGCTTTTATGGATCATGGGAGATATTTTGGGAGTTTTTTTAGGATCTATAACCTACTTTGGGTTCAGATCCACTTGTATAAATCTATGTGAGCCCATGAGGCATGTGAGTGAGTAAAAGTGAAGAGTGAGTGCCAACCATGAGGCCAATAGTTCTCTTGTAAATATTTTATTTATTAATTAATTATTTCTTAGATTTAAAATGCATACGTATTGTGTGTATTTTATTTTTATGTTGGTGTGTTAATTATTAAATCACAATCCTTATAGTCTGCGATATCATCTTGATACCAAAGTAATTGCAGATACTGGGCATGTTATGTATCAAATTTATGAGAGTGGAATCTATAAGAAAATGTCTTTTTGGTGCATGTGAATTAAGTGCAGGTTTCATTTGCTATGAAGAGATTCCTAAAGAATTTAGGAAGGGCATGAGGTTGTTGGATTGGTGCATAACGATAATTTGTTTCTCGTAATTTACTTGTGAGTGTGTTGAAGAGGCAACAGAGTTGGGTCTCCATGGCATAGGCGCAAAGATTCACATGTGATGTATATGAATATTTTTATACCTCTCTCCCATATGAAAACCTCGAGGTGATAAATTTAGTTCTCTATGGATCTGATTACACGATGATTGGAGATGTAACCATATTTTTTTTCCACTCTTCTTGTGGATTAAATTTTGGAGTCATGGTCTATTAATTGTGGATTTTTGCATTATTATGGATTGCTATTTAAAGTGTGGATGACGAAATGAAATGTAACCACCCTCCTCACACATCTACCCAAGTAACCTATCAAATGGCGTAAACATGCAATGAGAGAGGCCACTATAAGGGATTCAACCTCCTTATTGACCTAAATGAAATGGAATCAATGGAACACATCAACCAAACCTTACACATCAGAAACAACAACCCCAGGAGATATCTCAGCCACTCAGACCTCTTGCCCCTAGGTACCACTGATCTTTTATGCATCTTAACCTCTGGATGCTTTCATGATATAGGTATGGCAGTGTCCACGGACCTCTAGATGTTCTCCGAGGCCTGTAAGCCAGTGTCCAAGGATTTTTCTGAGAAGACCTTTTCTAGCCCAAAATTCCAGCCACTGCGCAGAACTTGTTATAAATTCTAGAATCCATCAAAGAAATGACGACAAAGCTAATAAACTAGAAATCAACTTCAGGACTAAGCCATACCATCCCTAACAGGGACTAACATTTTTTCAAACACTTGGCATCAATGCAACCTAGAGGTCTAGGATACAAGACAAAGCATGAATGACAAAAAAGAGTTATGAAACTTGACAAGAAGGATCACCACCTTCTCCATTCAACTGTTATAACATAAATCAGGTCTTGCATCCATCAATTTATCAATTACAAGTAAATACATGAGATAACCATGACATGATCCAGTCAATTAATCATGCTTATAACTAGCATAAAACCATGTAAATAACAAATATATAACAACCATTAAATCCACATACAAACAAGTTCAAAATCAAGAGAACGTGTCTTTCGTTAATCATAGGCAAATATAACCAGGTTTTGGACTTCCACATACCACCCAACTGTAGACACGTCTGAACCAAATCTTTCTTTACCCAGCCACCCCCGTGCCATATTCCAAGCATGAATGTGGGATATCATGGATAAACCAATCCAAAAACAATGAAGGGAATCTAGAGGCTAAAACACTTCTACCCTCACCAAAATGATCACACCAAAATCGGTGCTCCAATAACAACCAAATCAAACTTGGAATGCGATATGGAATCCATATCTATCCTTGAGGAATTTCCCATCTCCTTGTCTCTCAGGATTTACGAAATCCAATCACGAATAACTAGGTCCTAAATCGAGACCAATCTCTCAGGCTTTATCTTAATCCAAACCTGGATCACTAGGCCCTAAACCAACACTTCTACCTCAGGATTTACCATGTATCCCTCCAAAATTGGTCAAGGGATTCCTAGGCCTTTGGGAATGAACCTTGAGACCATCTATGCCCCAGATTGTGACATCCATCCAGCAAATTGTAGCTCAAAATTGAGATAAACATTCCAACATACCATGGCATATGGAAAAAGGAAAGGCTAGGTTGAAAACCACTTTCGTAACCCAGCAAAACCATACCACCGATAACAAGAGAACCATACAACAATATGCAAATCCATGCATGTCAAAACTAGTAAGGAAATCACACATGCAATGTGTTACTAACAACTATTCCTGTTGAAGCTGCCTGATCCTACTCTTCCTTCCTTGATCCCTTTTTTCCTTCCTTTTCCTTTACTTACTTTTCCTTCCTTTCCCTTTGCTTGTTTTTCCTTCCTTTCCCTTTACGTTATTTTCCTTCCTTGATCCAAATCTAGAGTGCTCCAACGGAATTATAAGTGACCAAGAGTGAGAGAGAGAGACAGAATAATGAGAGAGATCCAAAACTTGAACCGAAAAAAAGGTTACCAACTAATCCTTGGAATCATTTTTATGAAAGAGGCCTCTATTTTCTTCATTTTCCATTATTTTCCTTCAATTTCTTCCTCAAATGCAACTTGTGACCTTTCACCTTACTTTTCTCCTAATTTCCCTTATTGTCGTAAATAAATGTGCCAAAACTGCATTTTTTCCTTTTAATGCCTTTTCCTTAGACTTTGCCAATTTCCTTAGCCAAAAACACATCCAATGATGCCCATTAAGATATCTTTTCCCAACATTTAGCTTGGAATAAGTGTCCCTTAATCATGATGTTAATTTTCCTTTATTAACTTTTATTACATGAACTTTTCACCAAGATTGTTACAGAACCCCCTCCCCTGGAGAACACCATCCTCAGTGTTAAACCACACCAGGACCTCACCAAGACTGCTAAAAAGAAAAAATACTTCCCATGAAGCTTTATAACTTAGCTCATTGTAGTATCTATAATGAAAGACCTGCTCAAGAGAAAAACATCATGAAAACATGACAAGATACAACCATAAGATTTATTAGAGCTTTATTACTTATCTCATGGTGGTATTTACATCCGTATAAATATATACATATACAAAAACATGAAAAAAAAAATGCCACACATATAACAAACAACAAACCAAAACTGCTTTGCCTCAACTGGAAAACAATGAAGGATACAGGGCCCGCATCTGATCCACCATATCCTAGGTAGATTCTTCAGGACCAAAGAGCTTCCACTGCACTTTAACTTTCTCTATGGCTCCGTTCCTGAGCATGAGATGTTTTCGCTACAATATGCACTGAGGCTCCAGCTGGAAATCTCCTTCTTGCTCCAGATACAATATAGACCAATCAATAACATGATCAACATCCTTTATACACCACTTAAGCAATGAAATATGGAAAAAATCATGGACTTTCATAGTTGGAGGCAGCGCAAGTTGATAGGCCACTGGTCCAATCCTCTTAAGGATCTCAAAAGGTCTACAATACCATGGTACCAACTTGGCACATGATCCAATCCTCAAAGATCTCTTCTTGGGCTTGATGTGCAAATACACATGTTCCCCAAGTTGAAACTCCTTGAACACCCTATGCTGATCCACATAACTCTTCTATCTATCATGTGTTACCTTTAGATTCTTCTTTATGACCTGCATTTCCTGCTCCATGTCTGTGAACATATCCGACCCAATAAGTACCATGTTCACTAGATCACTCTAGCTATTGGGAATGTTACAACCCTGTCCATACAATGCCTCGAAAGGACTCATTCTTAATAAATCTTGATAACCATTATTGTATGTGAACTCAACCAATAGAAGATGCTCCTCCCATTTCCTTTGTTGATGCATCATATACATCCTCAACACGTCCTCCTATATCTTGTTGACCCTCTCTATCTATCCATCTGTTTGCAGATGATAAGTTGTAATGAAGGCCAACTCTATACCTAAGCCCGCAAATAGCTCCTTCCAGAACTTGGAAGTGAATTTTGCATCCCTATCTAACACAATGTTCTTTGGAACAACATGCAATCTCACTATCTCTCTGATTAAAACCTGTGCTAGCTCACAAGTGGAATATGTAGTCTTCACTAGAATGAAATGAGCTACCTTGCCATTCAACCATGACCATAATATAATAATGATGCCTCACTGTCCTCGGAAGACCTGTAACGAAATCCATGGAAATGACCTCCCATTTCCATTCTGGAATCGTAATAGGTTGTAGTAAACCACCTGGATGCTTGCATTCCACCTTTACCTAGTGACAATATAAGCACATAGCCTCGAACTTTACCACTTCCTTCTTCAGATTCGGCCAATAGTAGAAATTCTTCACCACCGTCAACTTCTTCTGATTTCCTGGATGCCCTAAGTATGGCTTGGTGTGAAACTCCCTTAAGATAGGCTTCTTGAGCTCACTGCAATTTGACAAATAGATCCTATCTCTAAATATCACCAAACCATCTGCCATGAGATGATAGTCTGCATCATGATCACCTATACCTATAACCTGTTGTAACCTTTTCATGATCTCCATGTACTTTTCATCCCATTGTTGTGCCTGCAAGATCTTGTCCTGTAACTATGTCCCATAATAGCTCATAACTGATATATAATTTACCTATACCTTCCTACTAAGGTAATATGCAACCCAGTTCTCCTTCCCTTTGATGTTTCTAATCTTGAAGTTTAACTCACTAAGGGTGGCCAGCCATATAGCTTGCCTAGCATTCAAATTCGGATGATCAAACAAATACCTCAACCCGATGTGGTCACTCATCGTACAAAGCTCCTTCCAAGACCTTCACATCTTCAATGCATGTATCAACACTGCTATCTGAAGATCATGCATCGGATACTTCTTCTCATCCTCATTCAGTTTCTATGACTCACAGCACACTACTTATCCTTCTTGCATGAGAACTCCAACAAGTACTCTCTTACAAGCATATGTACACAATATAAACTCCTTGTCCAAATTTGTGATCTTTAGCACTGGTGCATGTGTCAACAACTGCTTAAGTTAGTTAAAAATAGCCTCACATTCTTCTGTCCATTTGAATTTCTTACCTTTCCTCTACAATCATGTGATAGGATATGCAATGCATGAGAATTTTCTAATGAACCTCCTATAATAACCCACCAAACCCATAAATGACCTCAACTCATCTACATTCTTAGGAGCTTCCCACTCCATGATGGCCCTTATCTTTTCTGGATCTACTGTTATGCATTCCTTGGAAAGGAAATGTCCAAAGTAATGTACCTCAGTCTCAAAGAAGCTGCACTTGGCAAGCTTAGCATACAACTAATGCTCTCTTAGCAATCACAAAATTGTTGCTAAATTCTTGTCATGTTCTTCCTCATTTTTAGAATATACTAGTCTATCATCAGTGAATACAATAAAAAACTTGTCCAAATAAGGAGGCAATACACTATTCATCAAACACATAAATGTATCTGGAGCATTAGTCAAACCGAATGGAACTACAACCAACTCATAATTCCCATATTTGGTCTTGAATGTAGTCTTCAAGATATCCTCTTCCTTCATGCATACCTGATGGTATCCTGAACACAAGTTGATCTTAGAGAATGTTGTTTCTCCCTTCAATTTATCAAACAAATCATCAATCCTCAAAAATGGGTACATATTCTTGATCATTACCTTTTTTAGCTACCTATAGTCAATGCAAAATATGGGAGTACCATTTTTCTTCTTTACGAAGAACACTGGCGCACCCCAAGGTGATACACTTGGCCCAATGTATCCCTTGTCAAGAATCTCCTTTAACTGCAACTTCAACTCTACCAACTCAGGTGTGGTCATCTAGTAAGGTCCCTTTGATGCTGGAGTTTCCCTTGGCACTAACTCAATAGAGAATTCTACCTCCCTGTGAGGTGGAAACTTTGTAATATCTTCAAGAAATGCATCCTAAAACTTTTCTAAAACATGTTATCTTCTCAAAACATTTTCATCCCCAACTTCCTTACTTTTGTCACTAGAAATGTGCACTGCAAACATCACACAACATTTTCTACAACTATGATTAGCTTGCATAGCAGTAACTGTCCTCACTAATGTAGGCTTCTTCTTCCCATGCAAAGTTCTCTTTTCCCCACTATCATACACACACTCAATGGCCTTGTCAAAGGAATCCACTTTGGTCCTGTGAAGTTACAACCAATCCATACCCAAAAGCATACTATACGAACCCAATCAAAGTACATTCAAATTCATTGTTATAGGCATGCCACTTAACTCAAATGCACAAGCTCTCACCCAATCATGAACTCTCTTCTTTATACATGTATCCAACTGCACCAACCAAGATTCTGCATGCACTTCTTTTCTCAAACCACTCTTATCCACCAAGTCAGGATTAATATAACTATAGTTAGATCCAGGGTCAATCAAAATAGAAATAACTTGATCAGGCAGCTTACTATCCATCTCAATGATATATTCTCAATGATCTGCCTTCATTTTTTCCATATATGCATATGTCCAAGGAATGTTATGACCAACATCACCAACTATATACACCTCTTGAGAACTATAAATTTAGGGTCTACTACCACTCTGATACTGCAGACAATCCCTCTTACGATGATCCTTACCACATATCCAACACTCCAATGGTTCACTACAACTGCCTCTAACATGATACTCTCCATGTCCTTTCTTAGTTTTATTGAAACTCTTGTAAGGAGCTACATTTTCTTTCTCTCTTTCATCTTGAGGTCTTCCTCACTTTGGTGGCCATGACCTCAAATTCTTAGGCTCAACTTTGCGCTTCAACTACTCATAACATTGTTTCAACTTTCATATGGCCTCCTCCAAAGATCTATGCTCATCTTACTCAATCTGGTCTTTGTATGCTACTGGTAGTCCACTGATGAATCTCTGAACCTTGGCCTTCTCCTCCTTGAGGTAAGTCACATATCTCAACAACTCCAAGAACCTGCTAGTATACTCATCATCTGTCATGGAACCCATCCACAACTCATAAGACTCCTTAGCTCTATCACCAAAGTATCTTTCCAACAAATACTTCTTCTTGAAGAGTCTCTCAGACTCATGCCAAGTCAAATAATCCTCATTTATACCTTTAATATTCTTTAGATCTTCCCACCAAATATCTGCTTTACCTTTGAGACAAAGTGGCTATCTTTGCTTTCATGTTTTCTAAATAGTCAAGCAACCTAAATAATTTCCTCATACCAAGCAAGCATGCCTTTGCATCCTATGATTTATTCATTTCTCCATCAAAGGTAGGGGGTTTTGATTTTTTAACTCATCCAGAAAGAATCTCCTATAACTCCTCCTATAATGATGACAATCATGACAATCACGATGCTTGTCTGAACCATAACTAGAATAATACCTGTGTTCGTCACCTCTCCTATCCAGAGTGTCCAACAACCCTCCATCTCTGATCATCTCATCTTTGTCTTACCTATGACCACCATAAGACCTACTTCCATATGCCCCATTAGTTATGTCCTCTTACTCATGGTTGATTAGAAGTGGTCCCTGTTGCTGCAATTCTAACACACTCTGAAGTAGTGTTGCATTAACCTCTACTTGTTTCTCTTGTTCCTGCATTATTTTTTCATTGTCTACCTTACAGCTCCTTATTTATTCCTTCAAGCTTCTCAATGTATCTACAAAATCAAAACAGAGCTGAACACCACACTTCTCATTTGATTCATAGGTAGAGTCTTTATAGTCTACCGTCTTGCTAGCCATTTGATCTCTTTTTTGCAAGGCATACTATGTCAGCTAAACCAAATCACAATAAACCAACGAAGCTTTGCATAGTTTGGGGAGGATATTTCATCCACAAGATCATCAAATCAACATGATATATGTACAAAATAATCATGACATCATATAAAATATAACACATAGACATGTAACCATATGTCCATCATTATAGCTAGGGACTCGTCATCAATGCATGAACATATCAACTACACATATACCATGACTAAATGCATGACAACCACAAACATAACACCATTGTATACTTGACCACATGCAAACATTACCTACATTAGAAATACATAATCGACCACACACATATTATCGAGTATGAATGATGATACTTATAACCAAACCTATAAGAATGATACAGGTAACCAAGCATGCAAGAATGTAACCAAACATACGAGAACGTAACCAAGCATAAAAAATGACACATGTAAGTGACATATAACAACATGTAACCAGTCATACACTCGTGAAAACATGCTTCACGTAGAGACATCCTTATCCCCATAGAGAAATCACTACGACCGTGACAAACACCATGCATATGCAACAAGCATTCAAGGATGACTGGCACATGTGCAACCGACATGCAGGACAAACACATTCACCCAAGGAGAGCACAACCATGCTCTCATACCAATCTGTAACCACCCTCCTCCAACATTTACCCAACTAACCGACCAACTGGGGTAAACATGTGATGAGAGAGGCCACTATAATGGATTCGACCTCCTTGGTGACCTTAAGGAAATGG
The DNA here is from genome assembly GCA_000404065.3 of Pinus taeda. NCBI lineage: Eukaryota > Viridiplantae > Streptophyta > Pinopsida > Pinales > Pinaceae > Pinus > Pinus taeda. The sequence goes on from APFE030968472.1 coordinate 32,881, forward strand.
AATCAATGGAACACATCAACCAGACCTTACACATCGACAACAACAACACCAAGAGACATCTCAGCCACTCATACATCTTGCCCCTAGGTCTCTGATAAGCCCCAAAAATGGGTAATTATATAGGCTCATTTTGCCTCTTATTCCTACTTAATCCACCATTCTCATTAATTTATTGCATGTTTTTGAATATATTTATGCTAATAGAGTGAATTGGGTTAGTCATTTTTCCACGAAGTCTAATGTATGCTTTATGCAGTTTTTTTGGCCAATTTTGGACAAAGTCAAGGGATTTATGAGCAAATGGCAGCCAAAACTCAAGGAAAACAGAGAAGAGGATTTGTAGGGTGGTGTCTCCTTCATTTATGACCCCTTTCCTTGAATCCTCCATCAGCAACTCGGAGCACAAAGGTCCACATTCCAAGGGGAAGTCGAGCAAGTAAAGAAGGACCATTGTTTATCTCCAATTCTAGGAAGCCAAGTTCCTTGTGTTTAGGAGGATTGTTGGAGGACTCCATATGTATAAATAAGGGGGCTTAGAGCCTCATTAGTTTAGCCAGTCATTAGTAGAATTTTCGCACTTTTGTGCAGCACATTGTTCAGCTTATTTTCGAGTTCCTTTTTTAGAACAGTTCATGTAATGTGGCTATTATTTTTCATGAAAATGAAATAGTTTTTGAGCCAACACTGATCTCTTTCAGAGGGCTAATGCTCTTGGGTTACGGCCCAACCCAAGTTTCCCAACACCTCTTACTGTGTACTTATATGTTTTTGCTTCAGTTCATAAGTTAATTTATGTTACATAGATTCATTTCACTTTGTTAGATTAGGTTGCTTTTTATGGTTTGCATAGTTGTTTTGTGTTTCAGTTGCTCAATTAGTTTATTGCAGTGATAGAATAAGATTAAAAAAGGCCAACAACAAGCCCTGATCTCCTTTCTCCCTTCTTGGGACTATGATTTGATGTCAAGGCACTTCTGTTGCCACCAAAAACACAGTTTTTTCTCTTCCATGCCACTGCTAGTGTGATAACTTGATTTGGAAAGATTGATATATTGGTTCAGATTCAGTTGCTTAGATCATTTCCTTTTATTTTACCATAGATCTCTCTGCGTTATTTTCTGTTCACAAGTTACTGTTCATCATTTTTTCTTTGTAGGTCAGAAATTAGGTCAAGCTAGAAGTTATGTTTTCATTGTAAAGTTAGTCCTTTCTTTGATCAATTTTTGTAAGTAGATGTGCAGATCTCTTGTAAAACACCTCAGCTCACCATACATCCATAAAGTAGCCAACACCAATGCACTTCTCATAGATTTCCCAAGTCATTCGCAACATTTCGCCAATCTACCCTAATTTCTGTGTTTTTCTCCATAAGCTTCTTTCTTGCCATGTGAACAAATCCAACCATCATGTTATTTATTAATCTTCCTTGACAAGCTCCAGACACCTCAACACCTTCAACTAGCCTTCAATTACCCTTTTCCATCATTTTTCCACCTTTAAAACTCCGAAAGTAGCTCGCGGCCTCCTCCTGTAGATCCCATGCAGCCTCTTGTAGAATTTCCTGTGAGTGATTTTTCGAAGTCCGATCGCTATGAAAGTCTTCAGAAGGGTACTAGGGGCTTCTTAGGACCTCTCCACACCTTCCTCCACCTCTGCAAAATCCAAATCCACCTTCCTTCGCCACCAAACCTCTGCACAATCACAACCAGATAAATCACAAGCATAATAATTTCACATTAAAACACTCAAAAGCACAAAAAGATGTTTTATTCTCATTTCTTTTCATAAGTAGCTTGAATAAATGAAATTTACCTTTCCAGTAGCCAATGGCACTCATTTCAACAGTTTTCATCTCTTTTCTTGCAAAAGTAGGGTTAATAGGTAAATTAGGGTTTGCTAGGGTTTGCGTTACATTTCAATTTTTCTTCTCTTTCTTGGAAATAGAATAGCCTCTGTAGAGTTAAATTTATTTCATCACAGCTAAAAGCTTCTTCTGAGAATTCATAGAAGTTGGCTTAAGCTTCTAGCAAACTTGCGTCAGCTCACCAAGTGACAACCTGCAGTAAGAGCTAGTACTTGTGTATACAACATTGTCGCTTCCAAGTTTGTTACGAACTACAGGGTTGATAAAAGTAAAGTAGGGAGCCCCAGGAATTGCAGCATTATTGTTGCAATACTGGTGCTCACCATATTTTTGGTGTTGTTGCCATGGAAGCGTCGGAGTATTTTGTGATTACTGCTTTCTTCTATTTTCTACTGCAACATTCTGTTAAGTAGTTTATTTCATTTCCATTCTGTAATTTCCATTCCAGTAAAATAGATTATTCATTTCCTGCGTTCATTTCGATTTTGCAATTTCCATTTTAGCAAGCATAGATTAGGCATTTCCTGCTTTCATTTCAATTCTGCAATTTCCATTTCAACAAAAGTAGATTAGTCATTTCCTGCTTTCATTTCAATTCTGCAATTTCTATTTCAACAAACATATATTAGTCATTTCTTGCTTTCATTTCAATTCTGCAATTTCTATTTCAACAAAAGTAGATTAGTCATTTCCTGCTTTCATTCCAATTCTGCAATTTCCATTCTAGCAAAGTAGATTAGTCATTTCCTTGCTTTCATTTCAATTCTGCAATTTCATTCAGCAAGTTCATTTCAGTTAGCTGAAATTTGTTGTTCAATCCATTTCAGTTTCGTAGGTACAAGCAAAAAAAAAAAAGGAACAAAAATCACCAAAAATTAGATTTCCTTTCATGCCTCGTCGGAACAGAGATAATTCAGGAAAATTCCTACCCAACACCCCCACCACATCACAAAGTCACCCTTCTCTCTTCTTCGGTGGCAATGATCCAGAAGAACCTACAGGTGAACCACCAGTGATATGCAAAGATCCTATAGCAAAAAAAGAGCAAGAAACCATCCCCCTTGAGACCATGGCTGAAAACAAAAATGTTAGAGGGAACGGGAAAGAGTAGAGGGTACCTTTCCCATCCGAGAGACTAATGGGGACACCAAAATGAAGAACATAAGTCCCTCAGCTTTACCTCACTTCCATGGGTTGACTACTGAAGATCATGATACCTTCTTGTTTGAATTTGTTGTTATCTATCGAACCTATGATTATGTAGAAGATGAGAAGAAGTTGAAATTGTTCCTTCTACCCTCAAGGATGCAGCATTGTACTGGTTCATGGGGTTATCTGGCAACAACATCACATCTTGGGCTCAGATGCAACAAGCCTTTAACAACAAATACCGGGACTACTGTAGGTCAAAGGATACCAAGGAAGAAATCTTCCGAATGACCATGGGAAGCGATGATTCCTTAGAAGACTATGAAGAGAGTTTTTAGCTCAGCTATAAAATGGCCAGGTGCACACTTGAGCCCGAATCTCTGACATTGGTCCTGCTCAGAGGGGTCCCTAAAGACCTTCTAGATACCCTCCATTTACTGGCTTGGGGGGAGATCTACGAACTACCTTATGATGACATAAAGACTGTATTTAGAAACCATTCTAGGGCAGCCAGAAAAAGAGGTAGGGGAAGTAAAACCTTGGCCAGTACATCCTCATCCAGTTCATCCCTTAGAGGTGAATTTGAAAATCTGTTGGAAGATTTTAATAGCGAGATAAGGCAGACTCTTGCCATGCAAATGAATACCTTGCATATCAAAATAAAACAAGAGGAAGAAGAGAGGGCTTTGGACATCTTTTGTCTTAGGTGCACCAAAAGGCATCATAGGAAAAAATGTCCATTGAACTCTATAAAAGTGTGTTCAGTCTGTGAAGACGACCATTCTACGAATTAGTGCCCTTCCTTGCCCGGACTTAAAGCTGCATACCAACGGGCTGAAGGAGCTACTAAACCATTTTATTTCATGAACCAAAGGAGGCCACATGGGCCCAGACCTTACCAACAGGGAATGCAAGGGACATCCCAGACATATTACAAACCCAATCAAGCCACTTACATGCCTTCTTGGGCTCCCCCTACTCATCCTTCCTGGTCCACACCCCCTCCTTGGTCATATCCATCTCAATACCATGCTCAACTAGCTACTCATTCGTTTCACTCTTATGCTCAGCCACAGACTAAGTGGAATGAACCTCATCAGGGGTGGAGGCCTCAGTACAACTCTCCTCCCACTCTTTTTCCTCCACCACCTACTCAACCACAACCATTGCCTTCTGCTCCATCAAGGCAACCCCAAATTATATAGCGGGGAAACATCATGCCCGACCTATGTTGTGGAGATTCAGGAGATTAACCTACAATCTGGAAAGGTTCTCCCAGATAACCGGCCTCCCCCTAAGAAGGATGAGGAAGAAGAAGGGGAAAGTGAACCAAAAGCCACTCCACCCTTTCCTGAGAGATTGACTAGAACAAAACAGCCTACCCCAGAAGGAACTAAACTTCTGGGAGAATTGAAACAATTATGTGTGCAGATACCACTTCTCCAAGCCATAAAGTATGTGCCTATATACAATAAGATGATTAATGAGAAGTGCTTTAGGCACCCAGGTAGGCGCAAGAGAGATGCTCCAACTATCAATGTCATAGGACAACTGTCCGACCTGATGTTGGGGCACGTAATCTGTCCAAAATATCTAGACCCTGGAAGTCCTATAGTCGATGTCCACATCAATGGCACCATAATCACCCATACCCTAATTGATCTAGGGGCCACCATTAATGTGATGACCAAGGACACTATGCTCAAGCTCAACCTTCAGAGCTCCCTGCGAAAGACCACAAAAATACTATATTTAGCAGACCTCTCCATCGTGACCCCTGAAGGGATTGTGGAATATGTAATGGTCTCCATCGATTCTTGGGAGTACCCTACTGATTTCCTGGTTCTCCAATGAAAGGCAAAGCTTACTGGGTATCCTCTCATCTTGAGAAGACCATGGTTGGCTACTGCAGATGCCTACATTAGTTGTCGAGCAAGGAACATGACAATCAAGAATGGGCATATGTCTAAACAACTAGTCCTATATCCTCCTACCCAACCTTTGTTAGAACATGATTTACCTCTCTGGTTGGAGGAGGAAGATGAGGATGAAGTCTATTCAACACCACTGTGTGCAGTGGAAACTACCATGGGGGAGAGGGCCACAAACCGAGGATGATCTTATTGAAAACTTGATTAAGAATCCACCCCCCAGAGTGTTGCCATTAGAAGAGCTGGTAGAAGAAACCCAAGCCAATCCTTTAGTTGATCTCTATGTGGCTAATTCGACCTCTCTCTGAGTTAAGAATGTGGAATTCAGTTCAGAAAGAACCTTGAAGATCAACTCATCCCTATCCACCTCTCAGGAGAAAGAACTGTGTGGCTTATTAAAAAACCATTTGGATGCTTTTGCTTGGAGCTATAAGGAGATGAAGGGAGTGCACCCTTCAGTGTGTACTCATCACATTTGCATTAAGGAAGATTGCAAACCAATCAGGCAACCTCAAAGGAGGATCAATCCAGCCCTTAAGGACATTTCCAAAGAAGAACTGCAAAAGTTACTAGATGCAAGATTCATGTACCCTATCTCTAACAGCGAATGGGTCTCTCCTTTGGTGCTATTGCCAAAGAAAAATGGGAAGTGGAGAATCTGTTTCAATTATTGGGAACTAAACAAAGCCACCAAGAAGGACCATTTTCCTTTTCCTTTCATAGATCAAGTGTTAGATGGCCTGGTAGGGAAGAAGTTCTTCTCCTTCCTAGATGAGTTTAGCAGGTACAACCAGATCCAAATCAGCCCGGAAGACCAAGATAAGACCACTTTCACTTGCCCTTGGGGTAACTTTTCATACCGAGTCCTTCCTTTTGGATTGTGCAATGCACCCACCATTTTCTAGAGAGCAGTACCAAGTATATTTGTTGAACTGGTTCATGATGTAGTGGAAATCTATATGGATGACTTTACCCCTTATGGTTCTAACTTTCAGGGAGCTTTGGCTAACCTAGGAAAAGTTTTGGACAAGTGTATTGCGATGAACTTGTCCCTCAGTCCTGAAAAATGTGAATTCCTGATGACTGAAGGGACTGTGCTAGGTCATGCAATCTCTCAGCAAGGACTATAGGTGGACACCAACAAAATTTCCATGATTCAAAGGGTCCTACCTTGTTAAAAGGTAAGAGATGTTTGAAATTTCCTAGGTTTAGCAGGGTACTATAGACGATTCATTAAGGATTTCAGTAAGCTAACCTCTCCATTGTTTGGTCTTTTGGGAAAAGATGTTGAGTTCATATGGACTGACAATTGTCAAGAGGCTTTGGATACCTTGAAAAGTAAACTAGTGACTGCCCCAATCTTGAGAGGTCCAAACTGGGCCCTACCTTTCCACATTCATACAGATGCCTCAAACAAAGCGATAAGAGGAGCCTTAGGGAAAAATGATGAGAAGCTTCCTTATGCCATATATTTTGTAAGTAAAAACTTGTCGAAGGTAAAATTAAACTACATTGTAATCGAAAAGGAGCTCCTAGTTGTAGTCCATTTCCTAAATAGTTCAGACACAACATCACTGGCTATAAAACATTTGTACACACTGATCATGCTACAATTAGGTATTTATTGAACAAACCAAATATAAATTCTTGTATTATTAGATGGTTGCTTTTATTGCAGCAATTTGATTAAACCATTGTTGATAAGCCGAGTAAGGAAAATTTTGTTGTTGATTTTTTGTCTAGAATAGATCTACCTGCAAGTGAAGAAGGAATGGTGGATGATCAAATACTAGATGAACACCTATTTGCTATCTCAGTACTCTCTCCATGGTTTGTTGATATAGCAAATTACTTGGTTTCCGCACAGTTCTTGCCACACCTGTCCTCAAAAGAGAAGAGCAAGATCGTGAGGAAAAGTGACCCTTTCACCTGGATTGGGGGAAATCTCTTCAAACTTGGCCCAAATTAGGTTCTGAGGTGATGTGTCAAGGAGGAGGAAGTTTTTGACATTCTTCTAACCTGTCATGATGGGCCCTATGGGCGCCATTTTGCAGCAAAGAGGACTGCCTTCAAAATACTGCAAGAAGGTTACTATTGGCCCACTCTTCATCAAGATGTAAGGAGATATATCAGCCAATGTGACCGATGTCAAAGGGTGGGGAAAACTACTCTAAGGGATGAGATGCCCCTGCAACCTCAAGAGACTTTTGAGCCATTTGAGAAGTGGGGCATGGACTTTGTGGGTCCTCTCAACCCTCCTTCAAAGCAGAAATCTTACATCATTATGTGCACTGATTATCTGACAAAATGGGCAGAAACAAAGGCAATCAAGGCAGCAACAAAAGAGAAAGTAGCTGAGTTCTTGAGAGAGAATATATTCTACAAGTTTGGATATCCAAGAAAATTAGTCACAGATCAAGGGAGACAATTTACCTCTAATCTGGTTGAGGACCTACTCACACATCATAAAATTAAGCACAAAACTTCCACCCCTTACCATCCGTAAGCAAATGGACAGGTAGAAGTCATTGATAGAGCCTTGTAAGGGATTTTGACCAAGGTAGTGAGCAGCAACATAAAAGATTGGGCAGATCGATTGTTTAAGGCCACTTGGGCCTATAACACCCCCTGGAAAACCACCACAGGGTTCACACCCTATGAGCTAGTCTATGGGAAGAAGTCTTTACTGTCAATAGAGTTTGAATATAACACACTAAGGATGGAAGCTCAGTTGGACCTAGATCTTAGCCATGCACAAAAGGAAAGGTTACTTCAGCTAAATGGATTGGATGAACAGAGATTGCAGGCCCTTCTCCACTCAGAGGTAGTCCAACTTCAAAGGAAAATATGGCACGACAGACATCTCAAAGAGAAACAATTTCAGGAAGGAGATTAGGCGCTACTGTATGATTCAAGGTATAAATATTTCAAGGGTAAACTGAGAACAAGATGGCTAGGACTGTACACAGTAGAAAGGTGCAATGACAATGGTTCAGTTCTGATCCGGACCATCGATGAAGAAGTCATCCCCATGCTTGTCAATGGGAATAGGTTGAAAATCTATAGAAAGCCCCTCTCCAAGCAATAATTCATTGAGAATCTGAGTAAAACAGTGTTGGTAGTGGAGCAAATCTCCGCCTCCACTCCACCGACACCCTAAAAGAAGAGAGAGAGAGAGAGAGAAAACAAAAAACAAAAAAGGAGAATAAAAGATCCCTGGGTGAAAACCTCCCCTTGGAGGCACCCAGGGTAGGCAGTGAGGGTGAAAACCTCCTGGAAGCACCCCAACTGTCTCATAAAAAAAAAAAACAGAGGAAAAAATAAAAAACATGAACCAAAAAATTTAACTTCTTTTGAATGCATTGCAAATTACAAGAGGGCCACAGAAGAAAAAGGGACCTTGCCAGACCGAATACACCTCTGATAGATCATTTCTCCATCGCCATTGTCCTTTTTTAGTCCCTGATCCCACTTGTTCTGGAAATTATGCATCCTACAGGAAGCTCTATGCATTCTACAGGAGGCTCCTGTAGAAACCACAGGAAGATCGAAATCAAGTCCAGAAAAGGATCAAAGGTCTAGAATCTTGTCTAGAAGACCTGTGGACCCCCTACCACCATTCATCCTCCTAGCTCTCCATTCCATACCTGCACCCCTGCATTTCCACTCGCTTCTTTCCTCCCTGCACAGAAAACACAGAATCTTGTTTCTTTCGTTTTTCAAAAAAATGAAGAATAAAATAGCAGCATCCTTAACTTATCATTTACCTAGTGCATACCAGCTGTTTTTCCTCAACTAACAGAACCCTCCTCAGCTATCTCTCCATTCCCTGCTCAAGCCTCAGCCAAAAGTTTTAGAGGGAGAAGCAGTTACAGGAAATCTTGCAGGATTCCTGTAACAGTTGATCCCCTTAAAAATCGAGCTCCAGAGGTAGGGTCAGTGCAGCCACAGATGATAAAATGCGCGAGGAACCAGTTCTTATTGAAGATCACCAGCATGAGGTAGCCAAGCCACTAATTCAGAAGCCACGGGCGCTAGCAGCAGCAATCCATGAACAAAATTCCAAAGTCTGAGCATGTAACAGCACGGTAGCAACTAACAGGTAAGTGACTAAACCCATTCCTCTGTTGCATGAGTATATTTTAGAAACTGCATGGACAAGTGAGATGGTTGCGATTAAACAAGATCAGTGACCAACTAACTGGCCACCCTCATCCAGTTCAAATAGCACACCTCATCTAGTTCAAACAACACCTCGTCCAGTTCAAACAGCGCTCAGTGGGTGCAATCGGTACGTGTGTTCAGTCAACTTGGGAAGAAAACTCAAAACAGGTAGTGGTGGTGGCGTATAACGGGAATGATGGAAGTGGTTGCGGGCAGGTGGCATGAAGATTCATAATGGCATTGAAGTAGGGACCAACGGTTTGGATGGGGATAACATACCCTTCTTACCACCTCACCTCGTCACCGCAGAACACACCCGTAAGCTTAAGTACACTGCAATCGACCGCCTTCACAACCTTTGTTTTCATTTGCATCGACGAGTTCTCAGCTATAGCAACCTACCTACCACCTTCAAAACCTCGAAACAGTCGCTCTCTGCCAATTTCAAAACCCTTCCGCTTATCGGGCTCTACAGGAGCATTATCGCACTCTAAAAGAGCGAAAACATAGTCTTACAGGAGGGCCAATGGGCAGCATCGCAGAGGAAAATTCGGGACTTTATGCTAAATTTGAGCTTGAAAAGGTAGGCTTAGTAAAACCCACTCTACATTTCATATATCTACAAAAGGTGGTGGGATTTGAAGTGAAGTATTGAGTTGAAAAGAAAGGAAAAGTGAGAACATAAGTCTTCCTATGTTCTTTTAGAAATATATACAGTTTCTCCATCTACTCTCTACACTGAAATTATGTCTCTTTCTCCTCCGTGGTATTCTCCTGTGTAAAGAGATGATGCAAGTCTAGAAAATTAAGCAGTGAATTTGCATTGGGTAGTCTGCTTATTGAAAGAAAAAACACAGTTCTGTATACTCTCTATTTTTTCAAGATATTGTTTCCCTCGGCTGTTCCTCTGTTTCGGGTTTGAAATTTGTTGCCGACCTCCTCACCTGAAACATTCCAGCAGTCTCTGAACATCATGACAGGGGGTTTTATGAGGAAGGAGCCTCTGAATTCAACTAAGCTACATGAACATCCAGAAGTGGTAGCCCTCTTTACCAGGGGAAATTGGATGCCTTTATTTGAAAAATTTCATGGGTATAATGAGGAAGTCATAGAGAAATTTTTATTGTCTTTAAAACCTCACTCAAAAACCCATGCCACCGTCAGTTTCAGGGGTCTAACCATAGAACTTACATCGGAGTTCATCAGCAGGATTACAAGTCTTCCACTTGGACTCCCCTAGAGCAAAGAAAAAAAAACATTAGGTCAAGTTGCTAAGAAGACTTTTTTCCAGCCTGATGAACATCTTGTGGAGGATAAGAATGGCATCAGGAGGACAAGTATACCTTATCCATAGGGTGAGGTCAGCTATCAGATCATGAAGTATATCTCCTACGAAGGAAGATACAACATAGTCTATGGGTATCATTTCGGACTGTTACATGAACTAAGATATGGCATGGACCTTCCTGCATCCAGAAAACTCACTCTTCCATATTTTCTCCTCCAATCCTTAATAGAGTCTAGCACCAAACCGAAGGTAGGGGTTCTAGAACAATTGTGTTATCCGGGAATAGTGTCCACTCGGATGCTGCTATTCCCACTAAGATGGGTGGCTATCTTAGAAACAAACAATCAAAGTCTATTATTGCTTCCTTTTATGAAAATAGACGAGAGGAGAACCAAGAGGGCCAACCTGAGTCTTGCGTTTGATTTTCTCTCCTTCATGATAGAGTTTCACTGCTTCTTCTTTGCCTGCCCAGCTTCAAAAGGACCTGTGGAATCACAGCAATATACTACTATGCAAGAAACAAGGATCTAAATTCATAAATAATATAGGATCAGATGTGTATTAACCATATACATGCATATATAAACAAGTATACAAAAATATGGAAGGAAACAAGAATAGCTTTATTCAGATGAAAAATAGCAAGAGGATTACAACCATGAGCTCTAACCCAGCATCATCCTCCAGCTAGGAAGCCCTTCTTCACCTCAAGCAAAGCTAGATCACCCAACACTATGAATGTACAACAGAATACCAACAGCACTTCTCTATAAGATACAAAATTTCAGCCTCTGGATCTCTATGATGAGGGATCCATATATAGATGATTACAGAGAAATGAGTCATCTTTTGGGATCTTGATTAGTGTCTTGTCTCTGATAGTTCCTGCTTCCACTTGGAGAATGATGATCTCTTACTCATCCCTGGTCGAAAATGGAGAGGCAAGTGTCAGAGGGGAAGCTTCTGGAAGATTCCATGATCTTCCACCTCGCATTTTTGTCCCTACCGTTTGTCCATTCCCGACCATCGCACCCTACAGAGGAGCAAATTAGTATGCATCGCACCCTGTACATTGGGAAGGTGATATGCATCACACCCTCTGCATTGAGCTTTCAGTATCGTCCAGTTTTGACCATTTTTGAGCAGTTTTCAGTGCAGAACTTCTGCGAGATGATGTAATCAGTTGACCTTGTTCCTTTAGGTGGTGAAGCAACACTTTTAGGGACTTAGGAGCCCTCAGCTTATAGACATTTATGATTGGGGGTTGAAGTGCCCAAAAATGTCTATGACAGTTGCCCACTAAAGCATGAGGTCGTTAATCTTTTTGATGTTGAGTGAAATGCTTTACTATGAGGATCTGAAGTTTTTACGAGTTGGGAGGCAACCTGTAATAAGATACAATACAATACATTATTTTGACAACATTTTTTCATGATCTAGCTGAGGCGGGCATT
>APFE030968472.1:45927-99324 GCA_000404065.3 Pinus taeda
ATGACTTATGTTTATTTTTTAACGAGCTTGAACTCTGCGACAACATTGCTCGCCAGTCGTATGATAAGAAATGTCTCATTCGAGATGCTATTTTAAAGTGGCTTACATCTCTCAAGCTTTGCCACGGATCCTTTCTTTATGCAAGTTAGGAAATGACTAGCCTTATGGGTTTAAAGGGTTAAAAGTCCTAAAAATTTAAAAAATAAATAGCTGCTCTTCACTTGCATGCGGAAAGGTTTGCATGCCCCCAGGTATAGCGAAAAAATTTCCAGGTTACCAAGAAAGTTCTATAAGCATAGCAGATAAAATGCTTCCTCGGCGATGTCTATCGAAACAGACAAAGGTGAATGGCACAGATGCACCTCCGCTCACATAACTTTGACAAAGGTATCTTATTCCAGCCTGTTCCCATTTTCCTGTAAGGATGGGTTCGCCAGACTAGTCATACATCCCTCGCGGAAATCCACTCTATACCCAAGGTTTTCCTGCCGAAACAGACTAGGGTGCATGCCCCCTGGGTTTCAGTCACATCTTCCTGAATCACTCGCGTTCATCAGGTGGACGGACTGGAGACTGATGATACATTTCTTGTGTGAAAAGACCATTTAGGGATGGCATTTGACTACTTGCGATGTGTGAATCGGGGAACGACATTTGGTCGACGAGCTTGACCATTCTGCCTTCGTGCGGAAAACACATTACTCTAAAGAGTGAGGAGACGATGGCTCCCATGCAATCAATGTAGTGGCGTCCAAGAGGTAGATTATAATCTAAAGGTCCTTGAACTACCATAACGTTCATGTGAACAGTTTTCCTTCTCAAAGTAATGGGCACATTTGGAAGGATCCCTAAAGATCGACTGGTTCCCTTGTCGAAGCCTGTTAGATTTCTCATTTAAGGCAAAAGCAATGGCGAACCAAGCACTCTCCAAGCAGTTGAGGAAAGGATACTCACAGAAGCCCCTTCATCAATGATGGTACCAGCCATAACCATTCTGTTAGCTTGTACAATGAATCTGAATGGTACATTGGCTGGTAAACGGGGTCTGCCTAGTAGATTCCAGTCAAAGGAAACAACTAGGTTGCTTGGTGGTGGGACCGAATAGACGGCCAGATATGACTTTGATGAACTTCCTTCACGCGATAAAGGAACGGGAGGACTACTCCCAAGCTCATCGGAGTTTGTATTGATGAAAAGAATTTGAACGGTGTCGTTCTCTTTCTCTTCAGTGCCGGTATCATTCGAAGATGAACATTCTGAAGGCAAGACCGGGTCAACTGCCATATCAAACCTTTGACTTTTGTCTGGTATGGATTCAGAGGGTTCATTTTCAATGATAGACGTTTTGGCCGACCACAATGATGGGCCAGCTGGATTTTCAACTGGTGGAGGACTTGGAAAGAGTTTTTTATATCCAGGAGGAAGTCGTAGCGGTGAAACTGGACGATCATCCAAAACTCTTTTGGCGTCGTCAAAGAAGGGACAACAGTGGACGGCGTGACTGCCTTCACACAACTTACAAGGAAGCTTAGGATTTCTTCTTTGTCCATGTGCTTCACTTTCACTGGTTGATGGTGAGAATTCAACATGATCGCCAGAGGTTGATGCTACTAGATTGTGCAAATGAGGAGACCAGTCCCTTAAGATCCGAGGGATGCAGGGACAATCTCGGTGATAGTGGTCTCCATTGCAAATGACAGAAGGAGATTTAGGTTTTGACTGTGCGGTGTGTGAATTTTTGTTATACGATACTTGGTTGCTCCCTTTCGATTTTGGTTCCTTTTTCTTCTTTTCCTTTTTCTCTTTCTGCTTCTTCTTCTTCTCAATTACTTGATTTTTAGCTTTTCCAGCTTTATCAAGCGAAGAGGAAGGAGAGGGAGAATCAGATGAAGTAGAAGGTTGGGAGGAAACTCTAGTGTCGTCTAGTTGCTGATTAGATTGCTCAGGAATTACGGGATTCTGAACGACAGAGGTAAAGAAGAGCCAGACAGGCAAACCAATTGTCAATCCTGGAAGTGACAAAGTGGCCATATGGGGTGGACCAACATCTCCCCAAGAGGAGAAGGGACTAGGATTTCCTTCACGAGGAAACCCTTGGTTGGTAGACTCCATTTTCACAACCTGAAGATCAACGGGGGGAATTTGTGACGTTATTCCAATTAAAATAAATTTTTAGACGCTTGGACATAACTTGTTTTTTCAATTTTAAAGAGTCGAGAAAAAACAAAAGATGACTCTAGTAGCCTTCGATTTTTATTGAGCCTGAAGTGACAAGTGCTCAGAGGACCTTTTCCTTTAAGGAGTCTAAAAAGGAGAAAAATGGACTTTTCTGGAGATCTAGGTAGAAAGGATTACCAAACCAATCGCAAAACTGCAGAATACTTTTTATAGTACGGCAGTCAATCTTCCTGAATGCTGTGTTCGGTGCATTGCGATCGATAGGGCGGCAGACACAGCTTCCTAAGGATAAAGGATGCAGCCTATTGTGGTCTCCCAATATATACTCGACAATACGTGGGAGCACAAGTCCGTACTAGCACTTGCATCTCAGAGTGAGGAATCGCCCAACCAACATCGAAAACAAAGTTACCAGGCTTTACGATGCTGGAATACGTCTCTAGCCTAGACCTCTAGATGTTGTGCGTTAAGTTCCAAAGCGTTGTTAGATTCATTGAATTTATTTTAAGTTGATCTTGCTTAACAGTTTCCCTTTCAGGTTCACCACGTGATGTATGTATAATTCCTAAAATGTAGTCTAAGATGATAAACAAACATTTTTTCTTCTTTCAGCAATAAAAATCCTCGCTACTAAAGGAAAGAAAGTCAAGAATCTTTTCTTCACAGAGCACAGAGCACACGCTAAATGCACAGTCCTAAATCAAGCCAAGCAATCAAAAATGCAAATGCATATGCATGTATTTGTTTTCAGCTCTCTTAATGTGTGAATGACGTTAAGAAAGCTATGTGCAAAATTGAATTACTTTTAAAGCGATAATACTCAACAAAATTCTTTTTCAAAATGAAGTGAAAGCAAGAGAGACACTTTGCGATTTTGAAATGGAAATTACTTTTCGATACTTTAAAACTAATAATTCAAATCCTATGCAATAGTAATTGTATAATCGACTATCCATAACAATGTAATTGCTTTCTAAAACTGAAAACGACAGCTACGACACTTTCAGATCTAGAGGTGACAATCCGACTACACTACTTTTTGCAAAAGAGAACTAAAAACGACGCACAATACATAAAAACACTTATAGTTCTTTGCACTAAGGATGCGAAATAATGCAAGAGAAGGGGGTTTTCACAGGAATACACTGACTACAGGCAGCAAAAATCCTGAATAGGACTGGAAACAGTGAGAAAAAACCACAGTCTAAAGGTAAAGTTAACCTTCCCTAACCATCGCACCTGTTACAGAGTGAAACCAGTATGCAGCACACCTACTGCACTCGGGAAGTGTGATGCATATAGTCTACCTTGAAGGCAGGGTGCGATGGTACCAGTGCGAGACTTTAAACACGTTTTCTCTCACAGTTTGCAATTAAGTTCAGGTGTTTAGGCTGAATAAGTAAAGATCAGTGTATGTAAAACATAGGGGTGATCTAAGAGGTTACTAGAGCCACCACCTAGGGCAATTAGATTGCTTGCAGATCTATTGTTTAATTCATAAACAAAACACGGAGATAGACTGAAACAGAATTGATCTACTTTGCATTTGTATGACAAATGCAGTTCAAAGGCTAGTTGGGCTTGACTTCAGGCTCCGTCTGTATGTTTATAAAAGAAACAAGGATAGATAGGCTAACAAGTAATCTAGTCGCTCCCCAACGGAGTCGCCATTTTTTTATCCGGAAATAGTGCCCACTTGGATGCTGCTATTCCCACTAAGATGGGTGGCTATCTTAGAAACAAACAATCAAAGTCTACTATTGCTTCCTTTTATGAAAATAGACGAGAGGAGAACCAAGAGGGCCAACCTGAGTCTTGTGTTCCATTTCCCCTCCTTCTTGATAGAGTTTCGCCGCTTCTTCTTTGTCTGCCCAACTTTAGAAGGACCTGTGGAATCACAGCAATATACTACTATGCAAGAAACAAGGATCTAAATTCATAAATAATATAGGATCAGATGTGTATTAACCATATACATGCATATATAAACAAGTACACAAAAATATGGAAGGAAACAAGAATAGCTTTATTCAGATGAAAAGTAGCAAGAGGATTACAACCATGTGCTCTGACCCAGCATCATCCTCTGGCTAGGAAGCCCTTCTTCACCTCAAGCAAAGCTTAGATCACCCAACACTATGAATGTACACCAGAAGTGTCAGAGTGGAAGCTTCAAGAAGATTCCATGATCTTCCACCTCGCATTTTGTCCCTGCCATTTGTCCATTCCCGACCATCACACCCTACAGAGGAGCAATTCAGTATGCATCGCACCTTGTACATTGGGAAGGTGATATGCATCACACCCTCTGCACCGAGCTTTCAGTATGGTCCAGTTTTGACCATTTATGAGAAATTTTCAGTGGAGAACTTCTGGAAGATGATGTAATCAGCTGAACTTGTTCCTTTAGGCAGTGAAGCAATACTTTTAGGGACTTAGGAGCCCTTAGTTTATGGACATTTATGATTGGGGTTGAAGTGCCCAAAAATGTCTATAACACACATGTACGTAGAGTTGAATTTTTAGGCATAGTTTCCCACAGTCAAAACTTTGAAAAAACCTCTAAAAACTATCATAAAACATTACAAGTAGGATTTGAGGATTACCTGGAGACTTTGGGGTGATTTGAACGGTCCAATTGTTCAGAGGAAAGCTTGCTTCATTTTGCTCCACAGCTCCTTGCTCCAAACATAAATGAAAAAACTGTGAGTCCAAAAGTCATTATATAACTTTGAAATTGCAAAATATTTTTTCAAAGATTGATTTTTGTCTCATGGATTTTTTGACTTGTGGTCTTGGATTGTCAAGAGTGGGTTGTTTTGTACAGGAAATTTTGGAGACTTCTTCGAGATATTGTTTCGGTCCCATGACCGCTGACACGTCATGGCAGGTATCATTCTCTCACTGGCATTTAGGTTAGGGAAAACCATTTTCCGTTGCATCTTGCATACTATCCTCCATTCAGCGATACATTAGCCGTAGGGTTGACCCTGTTAGGGCCTAAATCTACCTCAGGCTGAGAAAGGCAGGTCTAGGGTAACATCAAACCACGCTTAACTTGGTAGCTAGCCCTACTGGTTCGGGAGAAGGCTCTCTCCTTGTCAATCTCAAAGAAAATATGGCAAGTAAGGCTTGAGATGACTGATATGAATAATGATTTTAGGCTAGGTATGTTTTGCTGGATCAGATGGGGAAGGCAGCTTTGGGTTCGAGAAATCAACATAGATTTGCAAAGGTTTCTATGGGGCGAGGTAAGCAAGTGTTTTAGCACTTTGAAATGAGTGTAATGGCAAGTCTAAAGACTGGTGAGGAGTTGGAGAGGGCATGCAAATGTCATGAGTCCTCTTCAAATAGTAGAAAACATGTAAAACTAAATAAACCCGAAGGTAGAGCATTGAAACATCAATGGATTCTACTATTTACACTTGATTCATTTAGTTATGCAGAATAAGAGAGATGATGGCACACATAAACATAAGATAAACTGAATTATAGAGAAGAAAACAATGCTAATTCACATTACCACAAGAATACCACAAAATGCTACAAAACCCTGGTTCATTTCCTTGCCAACCTGTGGAAGTGATTTACAATAGTGCTCAATGCATCCACAAGAGTCCAACCTTGACAAATGACTAAGAAAGTACAAGATATAGGCATTAAACCACCTATGCTAGCCATCAAGGGTCGAATCCATGAGTCAAGGAGCTATTTCAACAATATCTAAACTAGGAACTAGAAAATAGGCAGTGGAACAACTTGCCTCTAAAACTATGGAAATTGATTCATCCAACCTCAAACCAACTCTAACTGATGTATCTACCTCCTTAAGTCATTTTTCATCATATTTACATCATATTACAACATTTACCATAACAAATTTACCAAGGAGAAGAGAAAAAGTCAACTGATAGTCAAACTAGGCGAAATTATGAGTTTTTAGGCAAAATTTGCAAAATTTGCCTGATGCACAGCGCCTTAAGCCTATTCCGCAGTGCTTTTTCTGTGCCACTTTTGGAAGGATTCCCAAAGTCCAAATCAGGTGCAGGATAGATCGTTTCCCCCTCAAAAGTGGATTCTCCCAAGACTGGTTCCTGTGTGTCCAAAAAGTGGCAGAGATGGCACTTTTTAGGTGTTTTTTTCCCTTTATGTGACCCAGATCTCCTCCAAATTTCATGAAACTTTTTGGGCTTCATTGTTTTTCCATGAGGAATCCAAAAATTCAAGCCATTTTGCAAAATACTGAGCCAACTCAATGTGCAGTGCCACCGTTGAAAATTCCTGTGTTTTTAATTACAAAATTGTGAAATGACAAAAATTTCTCAAAATTTCTTCAAATTTGGCAAGAAGCAACCATATTAAGTGCTTTTCTCAGATAATGAAGCTTCAGCCAAGATTTTGAGTTTATCTTGTTCTGTCTTGACCCTCAAGGCTCTCCTTAATTTAGCTTATTGCAGATTTTGTTCCAGTTTAGGTAACTGTAGGCCATGTGGCAGGGCATATTTTTCTCTTTGTTTGCCTTCTCCAGTAACCTCTCCAAGTGGATACTCACCTTCTCCAAGTGGATGTCAACTTGCCCTTTTCCCTCTTAGACCTTTGCCAGTTTTCTTTGATGATTTGCAGCTCCATGATTTCTTGTTTGTTGGTAAGCTGCTTGTTTTCTTGCTCTAGATAGTTGATAATATATCTAGCTTTGGCCACTTAATCATTCAACATATAAATATGATCCTCTTGCTCTTTCAAAATCATGTTTTGAGCTAAGGATGGGCTGTCAGGATCAATTACCTGAGTGTGATGAGGTGGCAGATCATCATCTCCTCTGTAACCTTTCCTTTTCCTTTGTCAAGCTGCTACAAGATCCTTTCCCTAGAGCTGTCACTTAGGGTGTCCTCCTCAAAATCATAGTCACTGTCCCTCTCCATGTTTGTCTCTCTTGGGATGGTTTGATGAATGGTGGATAATCAGGTTAGGGGAAGATGGGTATGAAGAGATTTATAAAAGGGAAATAGTGATGGGGGTAAGTGGGGTTTATATGGGAGCTAGGGTTTGATGGAGGGAGTTTAGGGATTGATAAAGGGGCTAATTTTAATAGGGAAAAGGGGAAAGGGAAATGGAATTAATGGGTAGATTTAGGGAAATGAAGTGTGGAAAAGGGGAAAAAGATGTTGGTTTGGTAATGTAGTGAAAATTTTGCAATGAGATGGAAAATATGAAGGAAAGCTAGGGTTTTGGTTTTAAGAAGCAAAACTCATGAACAAAATGTTGGCATCATGTTGTATATGTTGTACTTGATGGCAACCCACTCATAGAAGACCAATTCACTTATTCACAACCAGATGAGTCTACAGAAGAAATAACAGATGTGACAAAATACATGGGATGCAGGACAAAGGAATCAGATGACAAATTATAGTGCAGTAGTGTTATTTTCGGGTTCCGCCGGTGCACCATCCAAAAGGTGCGGACATTGGCAGGCTGCACAGGTGCGATTCTCATAAGATGTGGATATGCTCGCATGCATTCCGAACAAAAAGTGTGAACCTAGAATGCACGGACTTTCATGCAGAGAAAAAAGCGCACGTGGAAAATCTTATGGTTTTGGTCCGTGGTTTTGCATCTAAAATATTGAACCCAGGTTTGGATCCCTAGTATTGGATCTCTATGGTTTTGGTCCATGGTTTGAGAAGGGCCTAGACTATAAAAAGGGAAGGAGATCATTTGGCCACTTCACTTGTGTGTGTTGAATATCTTAAGAGCAAGATCTGGAAATCTGGTGATCGGTTTGATAGTTGAATCTGAATCAAGGAAAATCTGAGCATTGTAAGGCGGATCTACTGATGGGTCGAGATCTCTTTAGCGTATGATAAGATCTGTGAATCTGACCGTCTGGAGTATAATTGAGGACTGATAAAGTGTCTGTACCCAGAGGTCTGCAGGCGAGATACGGCGCAGGTGCGGAGGTGCGCAGTCTAGTTGACGACGCAGGTGCACAGTCCAGTTGACGCCGCAGGTGCGGAGGTGCGTAGTCCAGTTGATGCCGCAGGTGCAGAGGTATGCAGTCCAGTTAACGCTGCAGGTGCGGAAGTGCGCAGGCTCAACATAGAGGAAGTGCGGATTTTCATAGGTTTCTAATGGTGAAGTTGCAGACTTCTCTTTGAAATATTTTTAGCTGCCTTTGCTTATTACTGCTGAGTTCAGGGTTCTATATTTGTGCTTGGTTGATGTATTAAGAAGCTATTGATTCAGTATTTGCACAAGGAAGTTGGGTAATTTCATATCTATTTGATGTTTGATTGATATTCTTGGATCCAGTCTGAAAATTTATGAAACGAGGTCCTTGGAAGAAAAGAGAAGGTTTTAGCCTTCTGCAGGTTGAAGCCTGCGTACTGGTAAAGGACTGCACCAGTACAAAATCATTGTAAAAAGAAGCTTCTAATTGAAAGAAGATAGAGACATATTGCAGCAGGTGGTTTTCACCCACATTGGGTTTCCACCTTATATCTTGTGTTCCTTGGTGTGACTGTTTCTCTATTTTTGTTCTTATTATATGATTCTGACACACAAATTAATATATTATAAGTTTGGAAGGTATAACCAAGTTTCATCTACTAATATTTGTATAAATTGAAAAGAGTTTGATAATACTGATTCACCCCCCCTCTCAGTATTATTTTCAACAATTGGTATTAGAGCAGGTCCTTTAGGAAAAGCTTGATCGCTTGAAGGAAGATCTATCATCATGAGCAACTACGAAAAGGAAGCATCTATCAGGCCACCAATATTTGATGGAACCAACTTCGTCTATTGGAAGGTAAGAATCACTGCCTATCTTCAATCTCTTGGTACAAAAGTTTGGGATATTGTGGAAACAGGATACACATTTCCATCAGCAACTCCTACAGATTCAGCTGGTAAGAAGCAGTATGAAACAAATGCAAAAGCTGTCAATACTCTATTGGGAAGTCTATCTCAATTAGAATTTGTCAAGGTGATGCAGCTCAAAGGCGCAAAAGAAATATGGGACAAGATCGTTCTGAGCTATGAAGGAGATGAGCAGGTAAAACGAGCAAAATTACAAACTCTTAGAATTCAATATGAAAGTCTCAGAATGCATAATGATGAAAGTGTGGCTAGCTATTTCCTACGTATAGATGAGATCGTAAACTGTATGAAAAACTTGGGTGAAGAAATAAAAGAAGTTGTTTTGGTTGAGAAAGTTCTAAGATCTTTGTCTCCTAAGTTTGATTCAAAAGTTTTTTCCATAGAAGAAAAGGAGAATCTAAAGAATCTTACCATGTCACAATTACACGGAATTCTAACTGCTTATGAAATGAGAAAAGGAGGACCATCAGATAGAAGAGAATCTGCATTCAAAGCTTCTGGAAAAGGAGATTACTATGAGCCAGGACATACGTCAGAAGATGAGGAAGAATCAAATTTTGTCAAGAACCTTCAACGGGTAACTAGAAGATTTAGAGGTAAGCTACCTTTCAAATTATTTTCTTGTGGAAGATTCGGTCATTATGCTGCGAAATGTCCTCATAAAGATAAACTAGACAAAGGTAAGGAACCTGTTAGATGGAACATAAAACAGTATGTAAGGAAGAAGAGATATTATACTCATGAAGACAATGATGGACTTTCAAATAGTGATGAAGATGAACAAGGTCATGATAATAGACTTTTGACGGCTTTTGAAGATGATGATGTCTTAGATGCTATAAATGAAGAAGGTATTTATGAAGAAATTTCTAAACTTAAAATTTGTTTAGAAGAAAAGAATATGATTATAGATACTCTAACATTCCAACTTGCTGAAAAGGATAAACACAATGAAAACTTAGAATGTGAAATTGTGGGACTTAGAAAGGAAATTGAGAAAACAAAAGCCCTTAATCTCATATTTGCTAAAGGATCTGAAACTTTAGATGAGATTATCAAAGTGCAGCGTTCTCCTCTAATCAAGACAGGTCTCGGATATTCCGAAGAAGCGTCTCAATATCAGAAGCAAGCACAGAAGCCATCCACCTCCAAAAGCTATCTTGATGCAACAAGGAAAAATGACAGCAAAAAAATGAGGCAGATCACCAGGTAAATCAGGGACAAGTTTCTTCAAGAATGATCAAAGATTATCGAGAGCAATCAACTTCAAGGATTAATAGAAGCCTCAACCGACCACAGGTAAATCATTCTCAATTTAGCTCAAGAATGGATGGAAACTACAATCGTATGGTTGGTAGATTTGATAGTCTCAAGAATTTCTTCAATGGCCAATGTTTCTCTTGTAATAACTTTGGTCATAAAGCTGCTCAGTTTGTTGCCTATAAGACCATCATGACTAGGGAAGCTCAAAAACAAAGGGGTATGACTAGAATCATGAAAATAACCTACAATAACTTCTCTTCTCTTGAAAATGAAATAGAATGCACTATCTGTAACAATTTTGGTCATGAAGATTCTGAATGCAGAGGCAGGTTTCGGCAAACAATTCAGAAGGAGCAGGCTTCATTGAATCCCAAAATATGGAGAATGAAAGAATCACAACCAGATAGATGTGGGATAGCCCTATATGCGGAAGGACAAGAAAATCAATGGTACATTGACAGTGGATGCTCAAAACATATGGATGCTCAAAACATATGACAGGTGATAAAGAAAAACTTCAGTCATATACTGCCTTAGAAAGGGAAAAGAAGGTATCATTTGGAAATGACACCCCTGCATTCATAAAAGGTAAAGGTTATGCTCAGTTGAAAAAGAAGGTCAAAGCTGGTAATGTTATGCATGTTGATGGCTTAAAGCATAATTTATTGAGTGTTAGTCAAATGTGCGATCAAGGAACTGAGGTAATATTTAGATCAAATGGATGTATTGTTCGTGAGCTTGACATAGGAAAAATAGTAATCAAAGGCACAAGAACTCCAAATAATTTATACATATTCAAAGAAGGAGAACAACAATGCTATCTAAGCAAAAATGATGAGCACTGGCTATGGCACAGAAGATTGGGGCATCTTAGCTTCTCTCAGATCAGGAAAGCATGAAAATATTAGGCAGTTCGTGATCTTCCTGACATCAGAATTCCAGATAATACAGTATGCAAATCATGTCAATTTGGTAAGCAAACCAGAACTAATTTCCATAAGAAGGAAGGATCAACTAGCAGGCCACTTGAACTTGTCCACACTGATATATGTGGTCCAACTAGGAAAAAGTCACCTCGAGGAGAAGAGTATTTCATATTGTTCATTGACGAATTTTCAAGGATGTGTTGGATAGGACTCATGAAGTATAAAGATGAATCTTTCGAAAAGTTCAAGTCATTCAAAGCCTTGGTTGAAAACCAATCAGATCGTAGAATCAAATGTCTCAGATCTGATCGAGGAGGGGAATTTACCTCAGATGAATTTTTTTATTTTTGTGAAGAACATGGAATCAGAAGAGAATTTTCTTCTGCAAGGGCTCCTCAGCAAAATGGAGTAGTAGAAAGGATGAACAGAACGATTCAACAAATGGCCCGTGCTATGCTTGATGA
This sequence comes from Pinus taeda, assembly GCA_000404065.3. Lineage (NCBI taxonomy): Eukaryota > Viridiplantae > Streptophyta > Pinopsida > Pinales > Pinaceae > Pinus > Pinus taeda. The sequence continues at coordinate 57,641 of APFE030968472.1, forward strand.
GTCTGGAACTCTCGCAACCTTCTGGGGTGAAGTCGCATTTGCCGCTGTTACTATTCTCAATAAGGCAAACATTCGGGTAAACAACACTCAGACTCCTCATGAACTTTGGTATGGTAAGACTCCCATTGTAAAATGCTTCAAAATATTTGGAAGCAAATGCTACATTAAAAATACTGATTAAAATCTTAGCAAGTTTTAACCTAGAGTAGATGAAGGCATTCTACTTGGCTACTCTCCTCACAACAAAGCTTACAAATGTTACAATAAAAGACTTGGAAAAATTGTTGAAAGCATTGATGTAGTGGTTGATGAAGAAGGAAACTCTCCTAGACAGGAAAAATCTTAAGTTTTCGAAGATGGCGAAGACTATTCGTCAACATCAAATCAGATTCATGAAGAAGAAGAAACCCGTGAGGCACTAGAAGAATAGATAAGGATAGAAGAGAAGACTCCATCCAGATATGTTCAGACGAATCATCCGGAATCCCAAATTCTAGGGCAGAAAGAGGTAGGTGTACAAACAAGGAGAACCATCTCAATAGCTTGTCTGAAGACATCAAATTCACAATGGAAGTAGAAGAAAATAATTGCATTCCATTCTTAGATATTCTCCTCATAAGAAGGAAGGATGGTTCCATAGGTCACAAAGTTTTTAGAAAGAAAGCCCATATAGATAACTACCTTCATGCCGATTCTCATCACCACCCTGCCCAAAAAATGGGGGTGCTACAAACCCTCTTCACTAGAGCTTATAGAATCTCTGATATAAACCATACTGATGAAGAAATTTCTTACCTTAAAAGAACCTTTGCCAACCTAGGGTACAACAATAAAAGCATATACAAAGCCATTCAAAAAGCGAAATCTGATAATAATAAAAACAAGACAAAAGACACCCCAACCTCTAATGCCTACCTTCCTTACATCCAAGGAGTCACTGACAAGATAGCTAAAATCCTCAATAAGAAAAATATAAAGACTGCTTTCAAACCCTTGTCTACCATTAAGCAAAGAATGAGATCTGTTAAGGACAACCAAGAGCAACTTCAGCAAAAAGGAGTTTATATCATCAAATGTTCTTGTGGGGATCAATACATAGGAGAAACTGGTAGATCCGTTAGGATTAGACTCAAATAGCATAGTGCAGACATCCGTAATGAAAGAACCCGATCCTCAGCCCTAGCTGAGCATGTAGGTAAAACTAATCATCATATTTGCCTAGAAGACACCAAAGTCATTGCCAATGTAGAACACCAATTCAAACGTAAGGTTAGAGAAGCTATTGAAATCATTAAACATCCTAAAAACCTTAATAGGGATGGTGGCATGGAAATTAGCAAAAATTGGAACCCCTTGCTAACCCCCGCAAATAATCTCAATAACGAGGTTAGAAATTCTTGACCAGCTATCATAATAATAAAATTAACCATGATGCTCTTTAGAGACCTAGGCAAGAAGAATATCAAGGATAAAAAGAAACCTAATAATTATTATAATATAAATAATAATAATAAACATCTAAAAGAATGAAATAAGAATGATATATAAAAAACATTAGTATAATAGAAACAACAAATAATAGCTATAGGTATATATATAAATAATAGAAGCAATAATAATATTAATATTAATTAGTAATAGGGATAACATAAACATCATCGAATAAAAATAAATATCAATTATAATAGATAAAAATAATAAGTATATATAGATAAGAACAATAATAAATATCATAGTTAATAATATAAATAAACAACTATCAATAAATATACTGATTACATAAGAATATCAACCAACATTAATAATTAATAACTAATAGTAAATAATAAATATGAACAATTAGAATAACATTAAGAAGAACAAATAATAAATAAAAACAAAAAACATTAAATATTAAATAACAATAGAAATAATACTAACATAAATAAACTAAAATTAACAATAAGAATAGGTATTAATAACAATAATTAAAATATTAATTAATAAGAAGACACATAATAAATAAACATATATAACAATATAATAAAATATAAATAAGGTTTCATTTAAAACAATTATGAAGAGCATCATAAACAAATATCAAAAGAACTAACAAAAAGCATAAACAATAATTAATAAGCAATAATTTAATAATGATTCATAATGATAAAATAAGACAAAATATTAAATATTAATATTAATATAAAAAATTAGAATAACAATTTAGTTATTAAATTATATAAACAAAGGACTTAAATAACAATAATAATAATTAAATTATAAATAAACAAACAATGAGTCGGCCATTTGTCTTCACATCCTGCTATTTTCATATTTATACCTACCATTTCCTTCTTTTCTCCACACAATTTGTCCTGATGATGAGTCTAGGTTCAGACTTGAAACGTCGACCATAAAATATGAACACTGTGGAAAATCCGAACTCCATTCAGAAATCACACCACAATAATCTGCAATCTAAAAAAGGAGAACCATTTCAGAAGCTTCAAGCTATCTAGCCTTGCTCTCCTCCACAGAACCACAGAATGTAAGGGAGGCATGCAAAGATGAATGCTGGGTCAAAGCCATGGAGGAAGAACTTGAGCAGATTGAGAAGAATAACACTTGGGAGCTGGTTCCTAGACCACAAGATAAAAATGTCATAGAGACAAAATGGATTTTCAAAAATAAGCTAAATGAAAATGGAGAAGTAGTTAGAAACAAGGCAAGACTTGTTTGTAAAGTGTATGCGCAACAAGAAGGCATAAACTTTGAAGAAATGTTTGCTCCAGTTGCTAGACTTGAGGCTATAAGAATGTTCCTTTCTCTCTCTAGCTTTCAAAAGTTCAAAGTATTTCAGATGGACGTAAAATCTGCCTTTCTGAATGGAGACTTAAATGAAGAAGTATATATTGAACAGCCTGATGGGTTCATCCATGGAAATGATCCAAAACTTGTATGTAGACTTAAGAAGGCACTCTATGGTCTTAAACAGGCTCTAAGGGCATGGTACTATCATCTAGACAAATATCTTCATCAACAAGGTTTCTCAAAAGGCTCAGCAGATAGCAATCTAGATATAAAAATTGATAATTATAAATTGCTAATACTTGTTGTATACGTTGATGATATCATTTTTGGCAGCAATGAAGAAGCCACGAGTCAAAACTTTGCTTTGGTGATGCAAAAAGAATTTGAAATGTCTTTGCTTGGTGAGTTGACATACTTCCTTGGTTTACAAATCCAACAAAATAAAGATGGTATCTTTTTATCTCAAACCAAGTACCTAAAGCAGATCTTGAAGAAATATGGCATGGAAGACTTGAAACCGGTATGTACCCCTATGGTAATAGGATGCAGCCTCAGCGCCCATGATGAATCAACAGTAGTACATCAACCAACCTATAGATCCATGATTGGCAGTCTACTTTATCTGACAGGAACTCGGCCAGACATCATGCATGCAGTGGGAATAGTTGGACGATTTCAGGCTAATCCAAAGGAAGCACACCTTCAGGCAGTTAAGAGGATCTTCAAATATCTTCAAGGAACACAAACTATGGCTTATGATATCCTAGAGATGCAGATCTCACACTTCATGCATATACAGATGCAGATTGGGCAGGAAGCGTGGATGACAGAAAAAGCACTAGTGGTGGTGCATTCTTTATGGGATCCAATTAGTATCTTGGTTTAGCAAGAAACCAAAGTTCAATTGCTTTATCTACAGCTGAAAGCAGAATATGTGGCTGTTGCATCTTGCTACACACAACTTCTTTGATGATGCAAACTTGCAGATTTTCAAATCACCTGTACTCAACCTATCTCCATCTTCTGTGATATACAAGTGCAATCGTATTTCAAAAAATCCTGTCATGCATTCAAAGACTAAGCACATACCTATCAAGTATCATTTTCTAAGGGAACAAGTGCTTGAACAAAAGGTTAAATTGGAGTATGTTCCCTCCAAGGAACAAATTGCTTATATACTCACCAAACCATTGCCCAGGGAGACATTTGAATATCTCAGGCAGAAGCTGGGGGTCGTTGATGCATCATCTTGCTGTTGAATCTTGTCTGTGGTTGTACGCAAGTGGATACGCGTACATATGCTGGTTTATGAGGGTCCAGTCGCATGGGTCTGACAGAGACCATCTGGCTCAGGTTCAGGGGGAGCATATATTCTTCTAATAATGCATTGTTGGCATTATATTAGAAGTTCTTGGTTTGATTTCATAATTGTTTTTGGTGGAATAGATGCTTGCTGGTCTGAAGGTTGAATCATAGTCTTGCTGTAGACATTTTTTTCTCTATGTCATGTATTTCCTTTCATATCAAGGTCATGTAACGACCTATTTTGGTTTTCACTATGCCTGGGATGAATGATGTATGTTCTTGCTGTATTCCCACTTGGATGGGAGATGGATGTATGTATGAGTCTTTGAAGACAGCAAGGTCACTTTTGATGTATGGAGTCATGTTCTTTCTTGTAGAACATCTTTTTGCAGACAATGCTTACACTCAAGGGGAGCATGAACAACACTTCAGCAGAGGGGGAGACTTCAACATAGACAACAGGTACTCAGGGGGAGTATGGTCCGCCCCTTTGCCCTTGATGTCAAAGGGGGAGAGTGATTGGGTATTTTTTTCCATCAAGTCCAAAGGGGGAGATTGTTGGCATTATGTTGTATATGTTGTACTTGATGGAAACCCACTCATGGAAGACAAATTCACTTATTCACAACCAGATGAGTCTACAGAAGAAATAACAGATGTGACAGAATACATGGGATGCAGGACAAAGGAATCAGATGACAAATTATAGTGCAGCAGTGTTATTTTCGGGTTCCGCAGGAGCACCATCCAAAAGGTGCAGACATTGGCAAGCTGCGCAGGTGCGCTTCTCATAAGATGTGGATATGCTCGCATGCGTTCCGAACAAAAAGTGTGAACCTAGAATGCACAGACTTTCATGCACAGAAAAACGTGCACGTGGAAAATCTTATGGTTTTGGTTCGTGGTTTTGCATCTAAAATATTGAACCCAGGTTTTGGATCCCTAGTATTGGATCTCTATGGTTTTGGTCCATGGTTTGAGAAGGGCCTAGACTATAGAAAGGGAAGGAGATCATTTGGCCACTTCACTTGTGTGTGTTGAATATCTTAAGAGCAAGATCTGGAAATCTAGTTATCGGTTTGATAGTTGGATCTGAATCAAGGAAAACCTGAGCATTATAAGGTGGATCTACTGATGGGTCAAGATCTCTTTGGCGTATGATCAGATCTGTGAATCTGACGTTTGGGGTATAATTGAGGACTAATAAAGTGTCTGTACCCAGAGGTCCGTAGGCGAGATACGGCGCAGGTGCGCAGTCCAGTTGACGGCACAGGTGTGGAGGTGCGCATTCCAGTTGATGCCATAGGTGTGAAGGTGCGCAGTCTAGTTGACGCCGCAGGTGCAGAGGTACGCAGTCCAGTTGATGCTGCAGGTGCGGAAGTGCACAAGCTTGACACAGAGGAAGTGCAGATTTCCACAGGTTTCTATTGGTGAAGTTGCGGACTTCTCTTTGAAATATTTTTAGTTGCCTTTGCTTATTACTGCTGAGTTCAGGGTTCTGTATTTGTGCTTGGTTGCTGTATTAAGAAGCTATTGATTCAGTATTTGCACAAGGAAGTTGGGTAATTTCAGATCTATTTGATGTTTGATTGATATTCTTGGATCCAGTCTGAAAATTTATGAAACGAGGTCCTTGGAAGAAAAGAGAAGGTTGTAGCCTTCTGCAGGTTGAAGCCCGCATACTGTTAAAGGACTGCACCAGTACAGAATCATTGTAAAAAGAAGCTTCTAATTGAAAGAAGATAGAGACATATTGTAGCAGGTGGTTTTCACCCACATTGGGTTTCCACCTTATATCTTGTGTTCCTTGGTGTGACTGTTGCTCTATTTTTGTTCTTGTTATATGATTCTGATACACAGATTAATATATTATAAGTTTGGAAGGTATAACCAAGTTTCATCTGCTAATACTTGTATAAATTGAAAAGAGTTTGATAATATTGATTCACCCCCCTTCTCAGTATTATTTTGAACACAAAACATGAAGAAGACTAATTTCAGCTCAAGATTGATGAAAACTTACTTGTAGGAGTGAAATGCAACAATGGGAGTGATTAGAGGTGAAATTTGAGAGTTTTGAGGAATTACTGGCCAATGCGCAGTGCCATCTACCCAATGTGCAACACCTCTCTGATACACAGTGCCAGTGTAAATTTACACTAGAGAAAATTGCTTGATGTGCAGCGCTGACCCTCTGATGCGCAGCGCCTCCCTGATGCGCAACACCTTTTTGCAAACGACTTTTGAAAGCCTTCCCGGTGTCAACATTGGGCATGTAATAGCTCGTTGGAAATCTTGTTAAGTATACTTGCCAACACAATTTGAATTTTTCAATTTGGAGTTCACTTGCCCTGCCAAAAGTCAAATCTCCCAAGACTGGTCAAAATGTGCAAAATGAGGCTGCCTAAATGCAGAGTGTTGTTGCAGTCAACTTTTGAAAGTCTTCCTCAACTCCAAATTGTGCTCAAGACAGCTCATTGGAAATATATATCTGTCTAAATATTATTTAAATCATCAAGAAAGTCATTTGAACATCCCAGCTAGGTAAAATCTTGATTTTCCCAAGGTCGCTCCAGAAGTGCATCAATCCTCTTGAGGCCAATGATATTTTCGACATTTCTCCCAATCCATGAAACCTGTGTAAAAAATGAAAGAGGTTTTTCTTCTTGGGTCAATGATGGAGAAAAATTTCTCTCACTTTTGTCAAATTCATCTCTTATTGCTCAGAAACATAGTTTTAAGAAAAATTATCCCAATATGTGGAACAGGGGATTTGTAGAAATGAAGGGAGATGAAGGGGATGAGGGGCTTCTAAATTCTTGAGAAAATTTTAGGAAGTAGTGAGGGATGTTAGGAATGAGGGGAAAGTGGAATTTCAAATATTGAGTAAGGGGAAGGGGTCCAAAAGGTCAAAACACAGGCCTAGCCTATAAAATTGTCAAATTGTAGCAATAAACTAGGGTTTGTGGGAAAATGATGAATTTGAGGGATATGAATGATGGGAAGTTTTTAAGAAGGTATATTAAGGATAGGGGAAGGTGTATGAGCATCGGGATACAAGTTTTTTTGATCATTTGGCCATCCAAGAAAAATTACCTTCAAAACCCTAGGAGAGGGAAATGGGCCTTCCACAAGTACAACTGAAGCATGAACAAGGTGTAAAATGACCCATTGGAACCTAAAATGATGATGACAAATTTTTGAATGATGGTACAATCAGCCAAGTGGTGACATGGATCGACACTTGGAAAACTCTAGAAAACAAATTCTAGACCTAAGACCCGGTGATCAAATTTTACTTGAAGACTCACTGAAATGACAAAATTTGACTTTGACACCCTGAGACCACTTTGTAAGAGCATATTTGATCATTGATGGAAGGCTTCAAAGGCTGACACTAAAATTGGCTCCACTGGGGATGGTAGCTCCTTGGAGGTGCCAAGAACACTGTAGACCAAGTAGCCTTATCCCTTGGGCAAGGAGTCAAAAACACAAATTGAAATGGATGATTGAAAATTGATGACTCAAAGACACAAACTGACTTGAAACTGAATCAAAACTAAAACACAACTGACAAGTTGGAAAATATGCTCAAAATGGAGCTTACTCAATAAAACCTACTCTAATTGTTCCATTCATCACCTGATCAAGTGAAGTGAAACAACCAATGCAACCATGTAACCATTATGGCTGCTGTTTGCATTCTCCACAAGTTCTTGCTTATGAACAACAAAAGAAAACTATTGAAATGCAACTCCCATGAAAACTTGTAAATAGATCCATTGAATACTATGGATTCTCCATCTGACTCCAAAAACACTGCATAAGGATCTTGAACTTCATGCACACTGAAACTTAGCTCATCCAATGGATTACTTTTCTTCTCCTCGTACCATGAATGCAGACTTTCATCTAAGCTTTGTGACAAGACTCCTATTGAAAATGACAAAGAAACCAGCTGCCAGATCAAGTTTGTATCAGTACACGTTTCAATCTCACAGTTAACTAGTGGAGAAGGACTTTGACTATAGATATCATCCAACACATCAGCTATTAGATCGTAAAAAACTTGAAAAGACTGTTGCAACCCATTTTCGGTTGGTTCCAATGAGATGGCATGATTTTCTATAGGCTACTCATCCTTTATTGAAGATATACTATGCAAATTTCCCTTGAAAAACTGAAATGATTCAAAACAGAATGGTATGGAATCATCTTGCATCATTTGATCATATGTTCCAGCTTCCGAGTTTTCATCTGCAACTTGACAATCAATGGCACTTGGTGGCTAAAAATCTAGATACGAGAAGTCTTGAACAAGGATCTCATTGCCCTCAAGATGGTCCAGATTGAAACTTATCGGCGGTTGATTTCTGATAGCACGAAAGTTGTCTCTGATGATTTGAAACAAAGCAAAACAAAAAAGCAAAGATCCTTCACTTACTTCAAAATTTGTTGCAGTTTCCTCCTCACTTCCATAGCTGATATGCATTAGCTGATCACTGTATTTGAGCTGCTTAAAGTGGAATTCCTCCTTCCACAAACCAGCTACTTATTTATCTGCAAAACTAGCTTTTGTTTGGAGGACATAATCAACATCATACTGATCAAACTTAGGGAAATCATCAGTATAAAACACATCATCAAGCATACATGTCATGTCAACAGATCTCTCTTCTCCAAGATGATCTATAAAACAATCATTATCAGGTATATGACAACTGGGATAATAAAGAAAATGCTTTGGATCATCAACTTGTTCCTCTTCAATCAATGAGCCATGGTCTTGAACATTATACTCATTCCTTGTGGTGATCCTTTGCATCATCTCTTCCACTGCACTTACCAAAATGTCGAGCTTTACCTCTAAAGATGTTGATTCCTCTGGATCTATGGTCTTCATCTCTTCTTCCTTCAACTTTGCCCTTCTGATCAACAAATTAGCCTCTACATCTATTGCATTGTTTTGCATCTCCCCAAGTGTTGCAAGGTTCATTTCTCTCAGCTGAAACTCCATTTCCAGATCAAAGGCTTCCGAGTAGTGCAAGAGAGAAGATCCAGGAGGAGGTTTTATTTTAACCGGCATTGAAAAATAGACTTGGTTAAATCTCGCAGAAAATTGTTGTACTGTCTCCCTTGGCAGTCTTTTCAGCTGGTTATACTCTTCTATAATCAATAAATGGTTTTTTCTGACCACCCACTTGTCAAGGAAAACTTTAACGAACTACTAGAAATCTGAGATGCTTGCATCAGGCAGGGTTTTGAACCAACTCTTGACTTTGCCTTGCAAGGAAAGAGCAAAAAGCCTAATACTGACATCCTCTTCATCAACTTCAAAAAGGTCAAGAAAAGAATCAAAATTTAGTACATGTCTCTCAGCAGTGATGTTGTCACATTCACCATCGAATCTTGGTAGATATAGGTAATGATTTTTAGGGAAAGCATGGGATATAGGAGGTAAAATCAGAGGCTTATATTGATCTGGAAGTTTACAAGGTATAGGAATATGTACAGAAGGTGTAGAATCAGTCTTGGTCTCTTGAGGTTCATTAGTTTGAAGACGGTCATCACAAGATTCAGAAAAAGGGTCTTCATCAAGATCAAAGGCATGCAAACGTTTTGTATTCACAATCTTCAAAGGGAAGGAATCAAATGCAGGCCAAGGATCTTTTCTCAAATACAATATACTTTGCAAAGCCTTCTTGACATTCTCGGGAAAAGAGAAGAAATAATTTATAACAAAGAACATAATCTCTTGGATGAAATTCCAACTTGAATGCCTGATCTTTCCATATTTTCCTTTCATGTTTCTGCTGGTCAGGTTCATCCTCCAGTGGAGTCCTTGGGATTTGATCTTGAAACTGATTTAGAGTCACCAAGTGAATGATTTCAGCCTTCCGGTGTCTGATTGTTGTCCACCATCAACAATCAGATCTAAACTTGATACATTTTGTTGAGGAACATAAAACTACATTCCCCAGTATGGTCGCCACTATGTTAGGGCCTAAATCTACCTCAGGTTGAGAAAGGCAGGTCTAGGGTAACATCAAACCACGCTTAACCTAATAGCTAGCCCTACCAAGTCGAGAGAGGGCTCTCCCCTTGTCAATCTCAAAGAAAATATGGAAAGTAAGGCTTTATATGACTGATATGAATACTAATTTTAGGCTAGGTATGTTTGCTCAGAGGAATTTGTTTGATTTTAATGGTTGGTTGCTGGATCAGATGGGGAAGGCAGCTTTGGCTCTGGGAAATCAACACATATTTGCAGAGGTTTCTATGGAGTGAGGTAGGAAAGTGTTTTAGCACTTTGAAATGAGTGTAATGGTGAGTCTAAAGACTGGTGAGGAGTTGGAGAGGGCATGTAAATGTCACAAGTCCTCTTCAAATAGTAGAAAACATGTAAAACTAAATAAACCCCAAGGAAAAGCACTGAAAAATCAATGGATTCTACCCTTTACACTTGATTCATTTAGTTATGCAGAATAAGAGAGATGATGGCACACATAAACATAAGATAAACTGAATTATAGAGAAGAAAACAATGCTAGTTCACATTACCACAAGAATCCCACAAAATGCTGCAAAACCCTGGTTCATTTCCTTGCCAAACTGCAGAAGTGATTTACAATAGCGCTCAATGCATCCACAAGAGTCCAACCTTGACAAATGACTAAGAAAGTACAAGATATAGGCATCAAACCACCTATGCTAGCCACCAGGGGTCGAATCCATGAGTCAAGGAACTATTTCAACAACATCTAAACTACGAACTAGAAAATAGGCAGTGGAACAACTTGCCTCTAAAACTATGGAAATTGATTCATCCAACCTCAAACCAACTCTAATTGATGTATCTACCTCCTCAAGTAATTTTTGATCATATTTACATCATATTATATCATTTACCATCACAAATTTACCAAAGAGAAGAGAAAAAGTCAATTGATAGTCAAACTAGGTGAAATTCTGAGTTTTTAGGCAAAATTAGCAAAATTTGCCTAATGCACAACGCCCTGAGCCTGATGCATAGCACTTTCTCTAGGCCACATTTGGAAGGCTTCCCAAAGTCCTAATCAGGTGCAGGATAGCTCGTTAGATAGCCCTGCCTATCTAGTTCCTGAAACACTTTTAATTTTCTGATTTGGAGGTCATTTGCCCCCTCAAAAGGGGATTCTCCCAAGACTGGTTCTTGTGTGTCCAAAAAGTGACAGAGAGGGCCCTTTTTAGGTGTTTTTTTCCCTTTAGGTGACCTAGATCTCCTCCAAATTTCATGAAACTTTCTGGGTTTCATTTTTTTTCCATGAGGAATCCAAAAAATGCAAGCCATTTTTCAAAATACTAAGCCAACTCATTGCGCAGTGAACATCAATTGAAAATTCCTGTGTTTTTAATTACAAAATTGTGAAATGACAAAAACTTCTCAAAATTTCTTCAAATTTGGCAAGAAGCAACCATATTAAGTGATTTGTTGAGCTAATGAAGCTTCAACCAATATTTTGAGTTTATCTTGTTCTTTCTTGACCCTCAAGGCTCTCCTTAATTTAGCTTATTGCAGATTTTGTTCCGGGTTAGGTAGTTGTAGGCCATGTGGCGGAGCATCTTTTTCTCTTTGTTTTTCTTCTCTAGTAACCTCTCCAAGTGCATATTCACCTTCTCCAACAAATATTCCTAGTCATTTTCTTGTTCAATGGATGTCAACTTGCCCTTTGCCCTCTTGGACCTTTGCTAGTTTTCTTTAATGATTTGCAGCTCCATGAGTTCTTGTTTGTCGGTAAGATGCTTGTTTTCTTGCTCTCGATAGTTGATAATATATCTAGATTTGGCCAATTTATCATTCAACATATGAACATGATCCTCTTGCTCTTTCGAAAGCATGTTTTGAGCTAAGGATGGGCTGTCAAGATCAATTACCTGAGTGTGATGAGGTGACACATCATCATCATGCTCCTCAAACTGAAAATCCCTCTCAACATCATCACCAAGCTCCTCCTCTATAAGCTTTCATTTTCCTTTGTCAAACTACTACAAGATCCTTTCCCTAGAGCTGTCACATAGGGTGTCCTCCTCAAAATCATAGTCACTATCCCTCTCCATGTTTGTCTCTCTTGGGATGGTTTCATGAATGGTGGATAATTAGGTTAAGGGAAGATGGGTATGAAGAGATTTATAAAAGGGAAATAGTGATGGGGTAAGTGGGGTTTATATGGGAGCTAGGGTTTGATGGAGGGAGTTTAGGGTTTGATAAAGGGGCTAATTTTAATAAGGAAAAGGGGAAAGGCAAAATGGAATTAATGGGTAGATTTAGGGAAATGAAGTGTGGAAAAGGGGAAAAATATGTTGGTTTGGTAATGTAGTGAAAATTTTTCAATGAGATGAAAAGTATGAAGGCAAGCTAGGGTTTTGGTTTTACGAAGCAAAACTCATGAACAAAACATGAAGAAGACTAATTTCAGCTCAAGATCGATGAAAACTTACTTTTAGGAGTGAAATGCAGCAATGAGAGTGATTAGAGGTGAAATTTGAGGGTTTTGAGGCATTACTAGCCAATGCGTAGCACCACCTGCCCAATGCGCAATGCCTCTCTGATGCGCAGTGCCAGTGTAAATTTACACTAGAGAAAATTGTCTGATGCGCAACACCTTTTTGCAAACGACCTTTGAAATCCTTCCCTGTGTCAAAATTGGGTGTGTGATAGCTCATTGGAAATCGTATTGAGTCTACTTTCCAACACAACTTGAATTTTTCAATTTGGAGTTCATTTTCCATGCCAAAATTCAAATCTCCCAAGACTGGTCAAAATGTGCAAAATGAGGCTACCTAAATGCAAAGTATTGTTGCAGTCAACTTTGGAAAGTCTTCCTCAACTCAAAATTGAGCTCATGATAGCTCATTAGAAAGCTATCTCTGTCTAGATACCATTTAAATCATCAAGAAAGTCATTTGAACATTCCAGCTAGGTAAAATCTTGATTTTCCCAATGTCACTCCAGAAGTGCATCAATCCTCTTGAGGTCAATGATGTTTTCGACATTTCTCCTGATTCATGAAACCTGTGTAAAAACTGAAAGAGGTTTTTCTTCTTGGGTCAATTATTGGCAAAAACCTCTCTCATGTTTTTCAAATTCATCTTTTCTTGCTTAGAAACATAGTTTGTAGAAAACCTATACCGATATATGGAACAAGGGATTTTTAGAAATGAAGGGAAATGAAGGGGATGAGGGGCTTCTAAATTCTTGAGAAAATTGTAGGAAGTAGGGAGGGATGTTAGGAATCAGGGAAAAGTGTGATTTCAGAGATTGAGTGAGGGAAAGGGGTCCAAAAGGCCAAAACATATGCCTAGCCTAGAAAATTGTCAAATTGTAGCAATAAACTAGGGTTTGTGGGAAAATGATGAATTTGAGGGATATGAATGATGGGAAGTGTTTAAGAAGGTATATTAAGGATAGGGTAAGGTGTATGAGCATCAGGATACAATTTTTGTTGATCATTTGGCCATCCAAGAAAAATTACCTTCAAAACCCTAGGAGAGGGAAATGGGCCTTCCACAAGTACAACTGAAGCACAAACAAGGTGTAAAATGACCCATTGGAACCTAAAATGATGATGAAAACTTTTTGAATGATGGTACACTTAGTCGAATTGTGACATGGATCGACACTTGGAAAAATTTGGAAAACAAATCCTAGCCCTAAGACCTGGTGATTAAATTTTCCTTGAAGACTCACTGAAGTGACAAAATTTGACTTTGACACCCTGAGACCACTTTGTAAGAGCGTATTGATCACTGATGGAAGGCTTCAAAGGCTGACACTAACAAACCCCATCGTATCTTGGTTAGCAAACCATTTTCACTCGCCGATTTTTAAATCATGAATACGATGATAGAGCCATCCTTTACATGGGCATCTTAGTTAGAACCTCGTTGACATTGGTTTCCCATGTTGCTATACTGAGTAGGCTAGGGAGTCCTCTTTAGTCCCATCATAACTGACATTGAATGCACATTATCCTTTCTTCCATGCTAATTTTTGGCCTTATACCTTAGAGGCTCCTTTGTGTTGAGGTGTACTGTTGCATTGCATTTTGACTATCTGCACCTTTTGGCCTTGAGTCGGCTTCACTTGGACTCATGTTTAAGCCACTTATTTGACCATGTCTTCTGCAAAGTCAACCATGCAATCACTTAGCTTCTGCAACTTGACACATCTTTTACCCATGCAAAGAGCATCCCTTTGAGTGTCCTTGACCAGTTTCGCCTCCCTACATTGAGCATAGGAATGTTCCCCTCCCAGGAACTAGATCATCTGTTTCTCTGACACTTGTTCTTTCCAATGTACTATAGCATTCTTTTATTCTTTTTCCAGCTTAAAGAAAAAGACAAAAAAATTATATATTCCAAAAAGAGTGGGAACGGGACAACATTTCCATATTTTGTTGGTAGTTAGAGTAAGTCATGTCGCCCTTGAACAAAGCACTCAAAAGAAAGTCTCTCCTCCATTTGGGTGGGATTTAGTTTGACTTAAAAGCGCCTTAACCTTGTTATTGAGTCAGTACTCCTCCGATTGGTTACCTCTTCCAATCATATGGAGAGTTTTCTTATGCTTCTTGCATGACAAACTTATACAGAGTGATCATATGCTGCCATACAATCATCATTGAGTCGTGCTTTTGCTCAAGGGAAGTAAACCTGAGTCGGCCTCTCTGCGGTGTCTCTTGACCTATTTTTTAGTCGGCCATCCTTGGTTGTCAGTGTCATGTTTGTCATCACATTAGTTATATTGGTCCTTTGCTCATTCCAGTTTGAGAAGGTCTCCATTGACTTCTTTCCAATAGGTCTTGTCCTTATCGACTACGACAAATTGCTTTGAGGGCAGACCTAGAGTCGCACCCTGGCCCTATTTTCATTATTGATAGGTCACCTTGTGCTCAACATTTATCAGTATCATGGGTCTTTGACTAAGTGGTTTCCCTTATGTTTGACATCAACTTTCATTATCACACATTGGGATTCATGTAGTGCCTTGGTTTTCATTTGACCCTATTGGTGGATTCCTCACCTCTGTGTTAGATTTCCTTATTGGTTAGTTCAGAGGGTTTCTATCATGTGCTAGCTACATCTTGTGTACGTGGGAAACATGCTTTAGTTGGGTTACTACATCTTTTTCATCTTATTCCTTCCACATTATTGGCCTACGGGTTACACTCGCACTAGATTGATGAAGGATGCCTTAATGCCTTCCTTCTAGCAGATCTTTTGCTCTGGGAAAAATATTTAGAGTCCATTTGGAAGTACCTTGGGGTTTGTAGTCATCAGTGGCATATTCGTTTGCTATCAATAGAGGGAAACCATCATTGTCTCCTGATTGATAGATTCTTTCAAGTGTTCGACTTCAGCTCATTCATTCACACTTGTTAGATTGTACTGGGTACCTTGAATCTCATTATCATTATTAGTGAGTAGTCTTGCATTTTTTAACGATATACATCAATGACCGGTAATCAAACTATTTCTCACGTGGTCGACCTTAGATCATTCATTCCCATTGTGTAGAAATGTACCGTGGTGGTCGGTGAATACCTTGGGTTGCATCAACAACTTTTGATTCACTTGTCAGTTGCTCCTATTGCTGCTAGTTGACACCATCCACCTTATATGTTGTAGTTCTTCACAATGACATCTTATATGCTGGCATCCGAGTTGCGATGTGTCATTATATTCCATCATGTTCATTTGGTACTATTGGGATCATTTTTTGACACCAATGATCAGCTTCATCCTTTAGCATCATTGGTTGTCTTCTTATATGTGATATTTAGACATGTACTTTTTCGATCACGATCAGATGATCCATTATGTACTTTCAATTCCTTTATACTAGTATACATATTGGATCTACTTGTACTTGATACGTAGACATGCTTTACTTTCTCCAAGCATGTGTATGCCCACCTCAGACATTAGTTTCTTTCTGATCTCTTTTGAAGGCTTGGCAGGCTGAATTCTGGTGAAGTCCTTGTTAGTCTCAGCATGATTCTTTCCATACACTTAATACATTTCAGCCATCATGTACCCCTTCTGACCTCATATATTAGGGGGCATCTGTTATAGCACCATTTACCACTCTTGGTATATGTGATGCTTTGTTTATGGCCTAGGGCAACCCCTCCTTCAGACTTGGTCCAAATATATAAAAAACAATGTTTTATTCATTGTATGCTACTTTTCCCTGAGCTAAAAGCGTGTACACATGGGTCAGTCAATACCCAATCCGCATATGTTTTAAAACACTTAAAAAATTAAATTTCCTTAATTATGGGTGGAGTTCACGGGTTTTACCTGTTGATTACCTCCTATTGCCTATGGCCCAACTGTTTCCCAACTAAAAAACTAATTGGGAGAGGTATAAATAGACTTCTATGGGAAGGCCTTAAGGAGGAGAAGAGATGGAATTATTATACTAATATTATCACTGACTGAGTTTGATGAACCCATGTGCCTCATGCACTTCCCCAAGCTTTAGGAAACCTTTGTTTCCTTGATTATAGATATCCTTCCTTTTGCTTGAGATATCATGGTGTTAGTGATGGAAGAATATTGTTGAAGGTTGGGATGGGACGAATCCGGAGGATGGTTCCGCTTGGAGCCATAAGAAGACTCAGGTGAATTCTCTCCATGTTATTTATACCTTACTGCAATAAAATAAATGTTGTCTTGTTTCCAAAATTAACTATGTTTATGCATCAAATTATGTTTTAATTCATATATGAATGTTGTTTTGATGTATGATCAATCATTTGTTTATATGATATAAAGTCACTTTCATGAATATTCTTTACTTCTATACTACTATGTATGTTCGAATTGAATGATTTTCAAGTTTGAAGAACATCGAGAGTTGTAGAGGGTCTAAACCCTGCGAGACTTACTCAAACAAAGGAAATTCGGGTACGGTCACTCTTACGTATTTTGATAATATAAGCATTTTGCCTGATCTGTATGAGTATTTCTTCTTGTAGTTTGCTTCTACTTTGTATGGGTTCTAACCCAAAGCCCTAGGGTGCCTCCACCTGAAACACCTTCAAATTCTAAAAAGCTTGTTGGCAAGCCTTAGTCCAGGAGAAATCACTATCCTTAGCTAATAATAAAAAAAGAGGGGTGGCTATCCTAGAAAATTTTTCAATTAATCTTCAGTAATAGCCCGCATGTCTAAGGAATCCTCTCACTTCCCTTTGTGTTTTGGGTGTAGGAAAATGTGTAATAACTTCTATTTTGGTAGGATTTACCTGGACACCCTCTTCAAAGATAATATGGCCAAGAACCACTCCTTCTTTTCACATCAATATACACTTCTTATCACTCAAAGCAAGGAAAGCTTCTTGACATCGATGAAGTACCTTCTCTAAACCTTGAAACACTTCATGTAAAGAATCAACAAATACTAAAAAATCATCCATGTAAAACTCTACACACTCAAGGTCAGCCAAAATATCCAAGACTATTGTTTGAAAGGTAGTCAGGGCATTACAAAGTCCAAAAGGAAGCACTCGATAAGAGAATGTTCCCCATGGAAAAGTGAAGGTGGTCTTGTCCTGATCCTTAGGTGAGGTTTGTATTTGGTTATAACCACTAAATCCATCTAAAAATGATATGTACTTTTTACCGGCAAGGGTATCTAGTACCTAATGGATGAAGAGAAGAGGAAAGTAATCCTTGAGAGTGGCTTTGTTTAATTCTATATAATCAATACAAATAAGCCATCTCCCGTCTTTTTTCGGAACTATCACTAATGGGTAGACTGATTGAATATCATATATAGGATAGATAAAACCAACATCTAAGATTTTTTGTAATTCTTCTTTAATGATTTCTCTTGGTGCAAGATTCATATGCATTTGGGGTTGTCGAACAGATCAAACCCCTTCCTGAATATAAATGTGGTGAGTACAAGTTCCAGGAGGGACACCCTTCATATCCTCATAACTCCATGCAAAGGCACCAAGATGGTCTCGTAACAAGCTCACAAGATGCTCTTATTGGAATGAGTCTAGGTCTAAGCTAATGTATAAAGATTTTCCTGGACTAATCTCAACAAAAGTTGTATCAGACTAGAGAATACTAGTGGACGCTATTAAAATATGTAGTGATGAAGGTAAAGACTAGGTATCATAGTTTTCCTGAAAACCTGGGCTAAAAATATGGTGAAGTGATTCATAATTTGGCATTTTGTTAAGGTTATTCAAGAAATCCTGAATCACACCCTTCTTAGTCGACTCTGTATACTAATGAATCAAGGAAACAAATCGAATCTCTTAATCACTAATATCATAATTCAACCACAAGGTATCTCGAAGCTCCTAGATAGATCTAGTAGGTGGGTATCAGGTGAAATTTTTCCTAGCATCTCCATGGAAAATATACATATCACCTGAGCGACATCCTATATAGGCATCTATTGTAGCAAGCCATGGTCATCCCAAAATCAAAGGGTGTTCCCCAATAGGATTCTTTGGTTGTAACACAATAAAATATATGGGATACTCCCATGAATCAATTGAGAAAACCAGATCATCCAACACACCATCTGGCTTTTATTTTAGATCTATCAACAAGTTCAAGCATAGTAGGGGTAGGACAGATGTGATTCAATCGAAGTTGCTCCATGGTCTGCCTAGTCATAACATTGATGGCTGCTCCAAAGTCTATCAATACATTGGGGACAAGGACATCACCTATCTAAACAAAAACAACTGGGTTTGCATGATAGGTATATTTTTCCATTTGAACACATCTTGTCATTAAATCAACTGCTCTTCCAACAAACTGGATAATGTGAGGCTCAACTCTCTTCCTCATCGACTTTTTAAGACAAATTTCCTTAATGATCTTAGTACAGATGGGGATCTATTTAATAGACTAAAGAAAAGGGACCTTTATACAAAGATTCCTCAGCTCAGAAGCCAAGTTATACTCAGGAGTGGGGTCATCTTTCTCCATAATCAGTCTCTTTGGAAAGGGAGGTTGGTTTGAAGAAGAAGGTAAGGGCTTTGAGTGTGTGGGAACAGGTTGAATGGTGACATCTTTTTTCGAATGGGGAGTTTCCTCCTCATTTTTCCCCTCAATGATCACCATAGGTTGTTTTTGTTTTTGTTTTTCTACATTTACTACCCTTCCCGGTCTCAGATGGAGGTCATTAAAACCAACTAGAATGGTCTAATAAACATGGAAAGGAAGTGGTCCAATAAAATGAATCATTTGCACCGCTTTGTTATTTGGGTTTGGTACTGGTTGTTTAGGAAGTTGAGGTGGTCAAAAGGGTGGTGGTAATGGTAATGGTGGCATAGCCTAAGTTTGCTGAGGCAAGGATGCTGGTAATGTAGGTTGTGCCATGGGATAATGTGCATAGGATTTAGGATATGACTATGTAGGCATAGGATAGGAATAATGAAAGTGTGGTGGTCCCCTCCATCCTTGTTGCCAATGAGGGGGAGATTGCCCATACTGGAAATGATGCCTATGCTGCCAAGATTGAGGGTAATTTGTATTCGGGTAGGAATTTTGTGGTGCATTATGACTAGAAAAATATGGTGCATGTTCAAGAATCATACCTGTACTTGCCTGCGACCATGATTTCCGCACTCCCATAACATGTAATGGCTCAGGCTCTTGATGCTCTCCCTCAAATGCTACTTTTAATCCTAGTATAGAAGGGCATTGTTACACATCATTTTGTCACTGTCCTTGTACTCCCCGTTCCATGATCTTGGAGGATCTCTACAGTGAATCCTACATGCTTCCCCTTCATGATGAAACTCCCATTGTGTCCCACTTCATGAGCAGAACAATTCCCTTTTGCATCATTTCCCAAAAATCTTCTATTTTTCCTAGCTTACAAGACCGACACTAATGACCAGTGTTCTCCTCATGCCGATATGCAGGGATTAACATTGTCCCTAGCACAGACTAGAGTGACTTAGCCTTGTTCAAGTCACGTTGATCCTCTTTTGAATTTTTTTTTAAATAAGGAACCAAAGCTTCCAGCTCTAGAAGCTTCGTAACAGAAGTCTAGTAAATGGTTGGGCTGGATGGAGTCAAGGATGTCAGTTTGGGCTCCTTTCCTCTATAAGGATGGAACTACCTAAAGAGATAAGACCTTCTCCCATGAGAAGAGGAACCATCTCCCATCATTTCATGCTATATAAACCTCCCTTTTCCCAAGCACAAGCTAGTGTTAATGTTGGTGTGTTAGTGCTAATTAAGTTTGGAGTAATCAACAAGATATTCATAGTTGTAGCTCTCTAATTGTCTGTGAGGCAGAAGTGTGAATTTGGTTTAGTGTGAAGACTAAAGGGAAGAGCCTTAAAACTATCTTTGTTGAGGCCACCATGGAATGCTAACGGAAGTGTGTGGGAACTTGGTTTTGTCGGAGGAGAACAACAATGTCAAGACAATGGTTATAATATCTTCTTGATTTAATATATATGCAACTCTCAATTGATTTCCTACATAATGTGTCATATAACATGTTTATGGCTTAATGCTTGTTGACTTGTTAAGTAGGTTGAATTACAATTTGTCTATTATCATGCTTGTTGTTTGTTGTTGCTTAATTGTTTCAGGTGTTCGAAGAAGGAAATGGGAGATAGCTGGAGCAAGCAAGCAAGGTCATCACCAAATGGGATAAGTGTATTTAGAGGTAGGCCCTCTTAATTGGTTCTAAACTAAGGAAATATTCCATAGAATGTCTTGTTTGTGGCTAGACCTACTATCGGGCTAGAGGAATTGTTTGTGTCCGCACTTAGAATTTTACTTCACCATAGGCATTCTTCAGTAAGGTGATTTCCTGTATATATCACACAATTATTAACACTCTTAACATCTCCAGAACATTAATGAGAAAATTGCTTTTTCCTACATTCTAGATAATAAATGGACAATGTCTCTTGTTCTTCTACTATTTTTTACTGAAATTTTAAAGAATCTATCTGTTTACTAACAATGTTCATAATTTCAGTTTTCATATTATCCATTTCATTTTCCAACCCAATGATCATAGAATTTATAGATAAATATGCTATTTCTAGAATTACTTCGGATTCCTTTACTAGATCTAGATTGATTTCGTGAGAACTTCCTGCACAAGTCACAAATATGATCAAAAAACTTTTGAGCAATATCTCCTTGTCCTAAAAAGTTCAATTTATTTCTAGCATCATCAGTAAGTCCTCACAAAAGCAAGTTCCTAATATTACTTAGAGAAAAATCTTGTTTCGACCTTTGAAGGATATATAAAAATATTTCTAAATAATCTTCCAAGGTCTCATCTTCACCTTGTGCAATAGTGAAAATCTCATCTTACATCTCTCTCATATTGCAATATTCCTGATATTTAGCTAAAAACACCCTCTTCATTTTCTCCCAAGAAGCTATAGTATTCCCTCTTAGTCCCATAAACTAGCGTAAAGTTGAATCCTTGAGAGTTGTAGGGAAATATTTTTAGTTTCTAAGAATTTGAAGAATAATCATAACTCCTACACAGTATATCAAATTCAAATAAAAATTAATCTGGATCTTCATTCAATTTACCATGGAAATGGGGAAGAACAGATGGGGAATATTCTTCATTTGAACTATTTCATGTGGATCCACAATCGGAAACACAAAAGTAGTCTACTCTTTAGTTGGACGATTCTCACCAGTCCCCTCAACACAGTCTTTGTGATTTGCCATTTTCCTTCCTCCAATCAGGCCACTCCCAAAAAAATATGAAGGTTGACTATGGTTCAAATTAATATTTTGGGTCCAAGTTGTCTCCTTCTCCCTTCTCACGGTTGTGAAATTCTTGTACCACTGTTTCCAGAGTCCATATGAATAATACATGTGTGGTAGTTTTGTGTTTGCTTGGAATTTATCCTTGCAATAGAATGCCCAACATGAGACAAAATTTCCAATTTATCATTGTTTCCTTTTTCCTTGTTGGGCTTCAGAGCCCTACCTCTCCTAGTCATACATTTTAAAATAAATCAACTAGAAATAGCAAACAAAACTAGACAAAAAACTTGTTGAAACAAACCAAATCAAATGTTGTAATTGAAAGAAAAAATATGTCTACAACACACAAATCAATTCCAATGAAATTAGTTCAAGTAATAGAAGCACATTGCATTAAAAAGATAAAGTAGACTTACCCCTATTGCATAAAAACAAGTTTTTTACCAGAATTATTTCAACGCCTCCCCGACAACGACGCCAAAATGTTGGGTGCTAGAATTACAATTTAATTTAATTCCTTCAACATTTAATTGTCAAACCAGGGCTACGTAAGCTTTGAGGCATAACACAAGAAATGCCAAAGATTCCGCATTTAACCTGCAAATCCTACTTCTATTCCAATAATTGAATCGTGCAGAATTAGAAAGAATAAGTTACAAGGAAACCTTCCAATCCTTACTTGCACTTGCAAAAAAAATGACACCACTTCACTCTGGAAACTAGATTCACTCAAAAGAATTAACCAAAGACTTTTTTGAATGAAATAAACCATGCCATTCAATAAAATTCAAAAAGAATTCAAAGAGCAAAAATATGTTCCCACAATTAAGCTCCAATGTTAGGAAAATATACTGAATTTATATTCTGTTGTATTATTAATTCTGTTTCCAGTATCGAAGAGATCCTATTCCTGTATTGGGATAGTATTATTCTTGCACTCATAACAACTTTGTTCCTATACCAGGACTACTTTGTTCTTGTACCAGAACAAACCTACACTCAACAACCCTTCATTCCTTAATTTATAAATCAATACACTATTTTCATCAAGCATGGAATTAATAAATGCAAAAGGAAAAATTAACTTAATAAATAGCTGAAGAAATCCCAAATCGAATGCAAATTTGGTTCGAAAAGATAAATTACAAATATCAAAGGGAAATTCTGTCAGTTACAATAAATGATAAACTCCTACGTTTAAATAAAGAATCACTACATAAAGATTCCAAACTCAAACCCTCTCTAAGTGTTTATCACAATGTGGCATATAGCCTGCATATGAACGAATTCAGTCTTAACATAAAAGCCTTTAATTCTTAGTCCTAGATTCGGAAAACAACATCCATGATTCCTATACTCAAAATGATGATCCATGAACATTCGTTAAGGCAAGGGATATCATTTGACAATAATATTATACACAGAGGGATTAATACCATCACACAATTACAATTTATATTTCAATCAGAGTATGCTTACTATAAGGAAATAAATCTTTGAACATAACTCAAATCATAAAAAACTGCAACCCTAGCTATCATTAAGAAACGATTCAATAAAATCTTCCTCAGAAGAAAAGGACACATTGTGATCCTTAGGGAAATAAATAAGAATGCTTATTCTGAAATGAAACACACAAAAAGCCCTTAGATCTGAGATCACGCAATGGAAGAAAGATAACCACAAGAGTATTATCAAACCTGCATACTCAACACAAAGAAAGAAACCTTCTAACCAATCATTCCTGTACCTAATGCACACAACTACAAAACAGGGAGAATGAGCTCGATTGGTTGGGCCCTAGCCAACCATCTCATTTCCCTTTTAAGAAAATGTTGAACCTATATGATGAAGGTTATCATTACAATAAATAACAAGAATAATAGATAGAAACTAACATTAACTCTTTTTTATTAAGAGAATCAAAAGTCTTTGCAAATATACATGAAAAAATGATGGATCCATCCTCAAAGGGATATGGCGATATAGATCCCAAAAATACAAAAGTGCCAAAGTCTTCCATAGTATTTCTAACCTATCCTATTACATAACCCTAATTTATACATATTCCATCGGCTCTTGGGCATAGTGAATCAACTAAACAAAAAATGCAACAACTGATGACCGACCTCCATCTTTAGAATACCCATAACGCTCCAAGCTCTATACATGAAATGAAACAAATATCCAACGACAGATGCAAGCCATTTCCTATTAACAATTGTGATATATTTGGAGGCAATCTTCATCGAATCAGTTGTTTGTCCAAGTCTGGTGCGGGAAACTTAGTGAGTACAGGAATATCAAGATCCTGCACCAACCACTTTGACTTTGATTAATGACCAATACTTATCAAGCCATAAAAGAAATGTAAATTAAGAAGTTACATGAAAACATAAACTTGTTTAACCTTTTTAACAAATAATAATCTTATATAATCCACATCCAAGAAAACCATTAAAAGGAACCAAGAATCATATGTAGAAGTCTTAATTCAAGTTGTAAAATAGAGGTTAAGGTAGAATAATTAGGGTAAGGATAGGGTAAAATAAGGAAATTTCGACAACCAACATCCTCCTCCTGAATTTGGTCAACCATAATCATCTTTCCCTTTGAGTACTGAGCTCGAGATTACCTCTACTCTTGCTGGTGAATTTGACACAATTAAAAAAAAATCCCCTGAAACCTTATTGCCTGAGGTTATTGAATCTAACTTTCCTGAGTCATATACTTTACTTCCTAAGGTTGTTGAACTTGAGGAACCTCATCCATCTTCACATGTTACTTCGGTTCCTTCCCCTTCTCTTCCTTTGTCTCAGACAGAACCTCCCACCGTATATCTTTGACTCGACGATGAACCTCTTCCATACGGACTTGTGAGTATTGAAGAAATCATGCAAGAGAAGCCTCATCCCTCTACTCCCATTCATTGGAGTGGACTCCATTTTTATTAGACTTATCCTATTCCTCCTCTTCAGACTCCAGTGCAAACTCCTTTTCTTGATTCTTTGGACTCACCCATGGATTTCTTGTGACAATCTTCATTGGGATTATTAACTATGACTGGATCCAATTTGACCTCCCGATCCGCATCCACCACTATGGTTGAGGCATCAAATGTTGCTTCCTCATCTATGTTTGCAACATCACCACAGACACATCTGTATAGCGGCCCGTTCATCCAACTTGGTTATCAGCCTTTATCTAGTACCTTCTCTTGTGAAACTTCCAGTCCTTAGACTTCTCCTATATCATCCATTTCAGGAATTCCATTTGGTACTTCTCTTCTGAATGCCACTAATCTTGCTCCTTCTCCTCTGCCTATGCCTAAAATTGAACAACAAGCTATCCTTTATGTTAGTGGGAAAGGTTATCTTCAACAACCTAACTCTCCTTATGTTGGGTGCCCTCCATATGGATTGTAATTGCCTCCATCATCCCTTCCTTCTATGGAGGGGGGGAACCTATTGTTGGTATACCTCAAATTGGTAATAAGCCTTATTCTAATCATCTTTATCCTGGGATGGATGTCAGTGTTTGGAAACCTACTTTTACTGTCCAACCTGGTTCATTTTGGGACCGACTATTGAATCCTCGAATTGTGCCATTTTCATCTCAAATTCCTACCCATCTATCTGTACCTCAACAAGTTCAAATACATGTAAGTCAACCTTTATAGGATGTTGTTGCATTTCAACCTATTCCGTCGATATCTGGTACCCCTAAGGTTCCACTTACCCAACCTTTACAAGGTACCTTATAGTCTCAACCGCTTGGGAAAGGTACTCCTCAAATTCTAATAAGACAAAATGTGTATAGTATGGCACAACCCAATCAAACCCACCTTATGCTGGGATGATCCAAAACCCCGCAGGGCAACAATATAGACCTTATCAGGGTGTTCCTCAAGTGCCTTTTTAAGGCTAACATATCCAAACCCAACCATTCCAGCTGTTGTAGGGTCATCTTGGAGCTGGTCAACAAGGTTACACGTATGCTATTTCCTAGAATCCTCCTTATTCTAGTACCCAGGTTCCTCTTTATCAGAACCCTCCTTATCCGGGAATGCAAGTAACTACTGCTTAGGCTATTCCTTCTTACCTTGGCTATCCTCCATCTTATTTTAATCAACAGGTACCTTTTGTGGTGACTCTCAAATTGTCAAATTTGACTCAGCTTACCAAAGATTCCATTTCTCATTCGCATTAGTGGCCGATAATTCCAACCAAATTTCCTTCCGATATCCCAAATTTCAATGGAATCCTAGAGAAGACCCATCAACCCATGTCATGACGTATCATCTGTGGTGTTTCTCAAACTCCCTTAATGATGATTCCATATTATTACATATTTTCCAACATACTCTTACATGTACTGCAACTAAATGGTACATTGAGTTACCTAGAGCTTCATTTCATGATTTCAGTTCGTTGGCTACTACCTTCTTTACACATTTCTAGTTACCCATCTGGTATGAAACCGAAACATAGCTTTTGAATAATTTTAAACAAACTAAATCCACTCACATTTCAGATCACATTCATGAGTGGTGACGTCATCATCAGTTGGTTAAGACCTATGTTTCTGATCAATTGTTAGTGGAATGGTTCATTAAATCCCTATTGTCATGTATCATAGAGGATGTAGTCAAAGGCAGAGTTGTGATTGAAGAGGAAGTATTTGCTCGTGCTCAGTATTTGGACCTCATCTATACCCAATCTGATACACTCTATGAAAATATACCAGATGCTCTGAGACCTTCGAACATTGTTCCTCCCACTCCTAGTAAAGAATCTCATGTTGTTGATGGCATCATTGGCTTTGCAGATTCGTAGACAGTGAGCAAACCATCTAGTGCTCCTGTCACTGCTTATGCCAAAAACTCTTCATCCAATTCCCCTGTGACTTCTCCTTATGAGATAAATGTCGTTTCATTTGATAAAGGCAAATCTAAACAAAAACTAAGAAGAAAGAAGAAAGGAAAAGGTAAAAAGAAGAAAGATTCTTCACCACATGATAAACAAACAAATCATTCCTCTCATGAGAAACGAAAGGCTCGTTACCCATGTTTGATTTGCAACTAGGAGCACTTTACTCGTGACTATCCTCACCATGCGGAAGTGAATCAATTTCTAAAATCCTCCACTTCTCTCGTTGTGTTGACTGACCTGTTTCCCAATCAAGAGACCCGTATGGTTGCTTGGGACCCATCTTCCTCTAACATTGTTTTAATGCCTTCCTCCACGAAGCATAAATCTAATGTTATGGTGGCTACTTAAAAAAATACTATGGTAATGTAAATCCTCTTAATGGTCAGGCTATTGATCAATCTTCCAGTTCGGCATCACCTCCATCTGATCCTCCTTCACACACAATTCCTACGAAGTTGACTATTAAGCCTTCAAAAGGCGTTATTCATAAACATGCTTTGAACCCTCGTGCCAGGGCTGCTCAAAATTGAAAGGTGGTTGAATACTTGGGTAAGTCTCCATCAGCTATGTTGCAAAACTGCCCTGCCCAGAAAAAAGCTTTGATTTTGGCTATCAGATGTGTGGATCCTTGAGATTCCAACCTAGTTGTTTTCAGCCATGAAAATTATACCCCTCACCTTCCAACTCAATTGGTCATCATCATTCAGGTCGTCGTTTTTGGTAAGAACATCTATCATTCTATTGTGGATGAGGGAGCCTCGATCTGCATCATGTCTATGTATTACTAGAAAGCGATTGGTTTGCCTTAACTAAGTCAGTCGCCTATCACAATGAAAGCTTTTTATGGGAGAACATTTAAGCCTTGTGGTATTCTGAATTCCTTACAAGTAGAATTAGGGTGAAAAATTGTATCCATAAAAGTGGAAGTTATTGACAAACCTCTTGATTAGGTCGCACATGGATTTATGCCATGGCCACGATCGTTTCAACTTATTTCCATATGATTTCCTTTCCTCACAAGGGCGGGATTGTGGCAATTGACCAACTCACTTTTTTTCCCTCTGATTCTCATGTTACTGGAAGTGTCCCACTTGTAGGGGAAACTCTACATTCTTATCAACATGTCTGGGTTGGAATGCTACAGGATTCCTCGCTCATCAGAATTTTTTTGTTTCCTCCCCCTCCTCTTCCTAACAACTCATCTTCAGTTGCTTATATCAATATGATATCATATTCTACTATCCATATCGATTCATGGATTGTACCAGATGAAACTAGAATCCATAGTTTTGGCGACCAAATGCCACTTAGCCCCATTGAACTTGATTATGAAGTTGTCTATTCAGCTTGAGAAGTTCATACCTTCTCTTCAATCAATTGGGTCGATCAATCATTGGATTATGGCACATATTCTAATCCATTATCTCATGTATTCTCTACCGATGAGAGCATAATGGAGATCATGATGCCATACAATGCACCATGGGACGATCATCACCATTGTTGCTCCTTACCAGATTCAATTGAGGATAATCTCAGTGATGTGCATCTACCCAATGTCTTCAAGTCTTTTACAATTTTTGTTTCTATGCCCGAAGTTGATTGTGAGAAGAATTTCTTGAATATCGAAGAGACGATACCTCTTGATATCTCTGTTAAACTGGGTATTGTTGAAAATATACACATTGGTGCATCTTGCTCTCCATTTGAGATTGAGGCCTATAAAGCCCTATTTCAGGAGTTTCGTGATGCTTTTGCCCAGACCTATGAGGAAATGTTAGGTATCGACCCAAATATAGTAGTACATGAGATTAAAATGTATTATGGTGCTAAACCAGTCTGCCAGTGCCTCCGTTCGATCCATCCAATGAAGGCTTCCACAATAAAGAGTGAATTTGAAAAACTCCTTCGTCCTGGTTTTGTCTACCTCCTTCCTCTCACAAATTGGGCGTCAAATATTGTCCCTATCATGAAGAAATAGGGGACAGTCTATGTATGCGTCGATTATCAGGATGTGAATCGTGCTTTTCCAAAGGACAATTACCCAACCCTGTTCGTTGACCAGATTGTTGATGACTACACCAATTGTGAAATCTATTCGGTCATGGATAGTTTCTCCAGATATAATCAAATCAACATTCTCCTAGCGGATCAACTTAAGACTACATTCATTTGTACCTAGGGTACATTTGCCTACCAGAAACTCCCATTTGGGCTGAAGAATGTTGGGGCCACATTTCAACGGTCAATAGATTACACTTTTTATGATATTAAATGTAGAAATTCCCATTGTAGATTAACAGATTATGCAATATACTAAAGCAAAATACAAGATCTACTTCTACAACAAACTTTGAGGAAGCTTAATTCAATATGAGCAAGATCAATTAGAACACATATAACTGAGAATGAGAATTCAATCACACATAGCACAGAAGAATAACCCGAGGAAAGCCTCAGCCTAAAACCCCAATCTCTGTATTACCATACAAGTTGAAATATGTTCAAGTTACAAAAAGAATCAGCTCTCAAGCTATCCTGCTCTCTCTGCAATCAAACAATACAACTCACAGACTGAATAGACACTAGATATGCCTTCCCTCAGCCCTCCAAGCCTCCTATTTCCTTGCGCAGTTTTTCTTGGGGTCCAATGCTTCCACTTGTGTGAATTCTCACTTCACACTGCTCACTTGGCTCATTAGTAATTGCACAATCCTGAAGGAGATAATTCCTTTTGCATGGATGAGTTTCCTATATAGGAAAATTCCTCCAACTGATAGTACATTGTCCCTTCCTCTAATCTCAACTGGGTCTTTGATTGAACTAACATGCATGAGTTATTTATGAGAGAATATTCATTTATCTGGAGAGTAGCAGTTACATGCATGCAAGCATTAACTAGCTGAACTCACAATTAATTCCACAAATTGTTGGAACTAATCTAACTGGACTTAACTCAGTTAACTGAGCTAACTAATTACAACTCATCCTTATCTCTTTAACTGAGGGATAAATTCCTCAATTAATGGAGAAACTGTTGCATGTCTTCACATAGAATTCATGTTTGATTTTCTACAACTAATTAACTCAAGATGAATTAATTAATTATTTTACAAATAGCTGCTAAGATCAAAGCCGAATTTTACTTCTCAATTTTAGTTCAAGGACTAACTAAAATTGGAATCCATCCTGAAATGCTGTTTATAGCAATGCTATTTTTAACACTTCCATTTTTCATTCCTTGTTGCTATGTCCAACACTGGTACTCGAACTACTTTTTATAGCAATGCTATTTTTAGCATTTCTTGTTGCCATTTTCCACATCATGAAACCTTATTTGGATGATCTCCCTGCTCATTCTAATTATCAGGATGATCACTTGATGCATCTTAGGGCCATTTTCTTATGGTGTAGACACTATAATATTCGACTAAACCCACACAAATGTGTGTTCTGTGTTAGTTCTGGTTGACTTGGTTTTGTTATTTCAAAACATGGAATTCATATCGATCCTCTGAAAGTACAGGCAATCATCAACTTACCTGCACCTTCTTCACTTGTTCAACTTCAACATATTCAAGGGAAAGCTAACTTCCTACGACGGTTCGTCCTTAATTACGATGAGTTGACCAAAGGAGTCACTCGCCTGCTTAAGAAAAGGGTTCCCTTCCATTGGGATAATGCAACTCAGAAAGAATTTGATGCCCTAAAAGATATACTGGTTTGGTCATCTCTATTATATCCCCTGATTACTAGTGCGACTATTTCATGTATCTCGCTACTGCCATTTCTACTCTAGAAATGGTATTGGTCCAAGAAGATGATGTAGGGACAAAAAATCCCATATATTATCTGAGTCATAATCTCAATGATACTAAGATTAGGTATACCCACGTGTAAAAGTTGGCTTTAGAGGCCGTTCAAGCCATCCAAAGGTTCTGCTATTACATCTTGCTCCGAAAAACTATGGTTGTTTCAGATTGCAACCCTATGACATACATGTTTTCACGTCAATCACTGGGGGAAAAATACTCTAAATGGATCATCATCCTGCAAGAGTTTGACCTAGAATTCATCAAATCCATGTCAAAAAAATCCTTGGTTTTCGCTAAGCTTATGTGGGACCTTCCTTCCCTTGATTCTGAATTAACATCTAACAATTCTATCCCCAACGAGTTGTTGTTTCTGATTTCATTATCTAAACCGTGGCATGCAGACATTTTTATTTATCTCCAAACTAAGATTTTCCAATCTAATACCTCTCACTCAGAGCAACGACGTATTTGACACCAAGCCAAGGATTACATCATCATTGGTGACACTTTTTTTCGACATTGTATTGATATGATTTACAAAGGTGCCTCACGCATGAGGAGGCCGATAAAGTCATTAATGAATGCCACTCAAGGGCATATGACATTCATTTATTTGGTTATTCCACCGCACAGAAGATCTTTCACGCCAGTTACTTTTCGCCTACCAGTTTTCAAGACTATATTCTCATTGTCTAGAAGTGTCATGCATGACAAATTTATGATCGTAAGACCCGTGCTCCGCTTGCTCCATGGCATCCCTTGATCACTGTCAGACCTTTTGCAAAATGGGGTACTGAATTCACGACATGTAACCCTCACTTGGTTGGGGAGCTTGGTTATATCATTGTCGTAGTAGATTATTTTACTAAATGGGCCAAGATGATGCCTACATTTAACAATATTGGTGAAACAACTACATTTTTTTTTTCAATCATGTTATCAAACAATTTGGTATTCCATAAGCCATAGTTACGGATCACAGAAATCATTTCCACAATCTTATGATGGCCGAAATAATTGTTCAGTTGGGACTTTCCCATGAAAGTTCCACTCCCTACTATCCTTAGGCTAATGGACAGGTTGACGCTATTAATAAAGTTATCAAAACTATGCTTCAACATATGGTAGGGGTCCATAAATCAGACTGGCATTTTCTCCTTTATGTTGCCTTATGGGCATACTGAACCTTAGTGAGGACTTCTACTAAATTTACACCCTTTTAGTTTGTTTATGGTATGGAAGAAATCCTTCCAATTGAATGTGAGATTCTGTCACCGAAACTAGTTATTGAACTTATTCCTGCCACTTATGTAGAAGAGGAACATATTTTACATTTGACTCAATTGGATGAGACACAGTGCGATAATGCTATAGCTAATGAAGCTCATAAAAGACATATCAAGGTGCAATACGAAAAAAGTGTCAAGCCTCGTTTCTTCTCAGAAGGAGACCTTGTTATTTTATATGACCAAGAATATGATAAATTTGGATCAGGAAAATTCAAACCTGTGTGGTCAGGTCCATATATTGTCAAGTGTGTCCTTGCAAAAGGGGCCTATGGGTTAGTTGATTTTGCTGGAATTCCACTAGCACAGCCTAGGAATGGGCTCTACCTAAAGAAATATTATGCTTGATCTCATGCGTAGTAACACTTTGTACATATTGTCTATAGTTGTGTGTAGTGTGTCTCTTTAGAGTTTCCTAAGGTTTCTACTGATTCCTTTTACATTTTGTTTGCATATGTCAACATCCCTTGAACTGTATTTTGGTTATGCTGATGGTGCTATTCGTAGTACTCAGAACCTATTCTCTGTAGCATGGGATATTTTTTCTCCAAATGGCGACTTAATGAGTCTACAAGGGATTTGTATTGGTCACTCTACCAACAACACAGTTGAGTATAGTGCATTGGTTGAGCTACTATCTGATGTAATTTCACATGGTATCTGCAGTTTAGTCATCAGGCTTGAATCACAGTTCATGGTACTACAACTTGATAATGTTTATTTGGTTAGAAGTCCTACCATCTTGTGTATGTTTTTAAGGGTTTACCTTCTAGAAAGACATTTCGATTTCATACAATATGAACAAATTTCTAGAAATCTAAACACATTGACCAATGAAATTTCTAATCATGTTTTAGATATACTATTGCAACGAATGTAATTAAATTTAAATACACATCACATCATTGAAAGTGCAATTAGAACCCATAAACACTGAAGATATATATATATATATATATGAAATTTGGTTTTACAAAATTTGTGCCTGAGACACATATGGCCACAGGACCCATATAAAAAACTACATGCAAATATCTAAGTAGACTAATCAAAGTTCTCATGATAACAAGCCACTGCACAAGCTATCTCATGCAGTAGCCAACCATTACGGCTAGGCACTCTGATAATGTGTTGCTAAAGTCGCATTAGAATATGGTCAATTGTTGTCTCATTTATCCCATGTGTGAACCCCTCCATGCGTAACTCCACCTCTGTTAGGATCTCAACTACATTTAGGTCCCATAGAGCATCTCATCCTATTGCAACAACCTATGCTGGTTGTAATGCTACTTGTGGTTATTATTCTGCATGATAGAAATATGAAGCACCTATTGGTCGAACATGTCCAATATCTACATGAACAAATCAATATTTTAAGCCTTTGAAACATCAAAAACACAAAAAAAATTGTAAAAATTTCAAAAAGGTAAATGGTTAAAACATCTTACCTATAACATCCCATCACTCACCCTCAGGAAGCACGAGCTCAGATTCGTCACAGAAATCCATCCATATGTACGAATAATCATTTACCATAATGAATTGTTTGCGCGAAGATCCAAAGAAGGCTCGTGATAAATTGATCATTGATGGACCTGCATGTTAGGACATATGATTTATCCATCTCCTCATTCATGGTACCCTCAAATAAATGGGCTCGAGTGTAATCTGCTGAGGCTGTAGTAATGGAATCCGTTCTAGGGAAAAAGAGACCAAGATGGAACTGTATCTAAAGTTTTTCAACTTTCCCTCTCTTGCTTTAGATAACTATTCTTTCATGTTGACCAATACTCCCTCACTCTAGTTGAATATTGTTGGTTGCAAACACTCCACACCATACTGCATGTATGATCTTCTAGCTACATTAAGTGTTGAGCTACCCACCAATCTAGAAATGATGAACAAGATCATTCTTCAATACAAATGAGTTACATCTTTTATGCCGATCTTTCCATCTCTAGTTGGCTTGGACTGAGACCTGCAGTAAGTAGTGATATAATCTTTCACCGTTTCTCCACCGCTTCTCCCATCGAGGGGAGAGATGGGGTAACCTCTCCTGGATAAACCAGTCAGAAAATTTATGTCCTCTACTATAATATCGAGCAAATGTTCCCCAAATTTGAATTCCTGTGCTTTCACATCCCATGCATGAACAAGATATGCAAAATATTTCCATCTATTGCATCATACCAGGAAGCCAAAATAATTTCAACAATCCATAATCTTTAGTGCCTGGATGGTAGCAGGATCATTAGATGTATTTAAATCATGTTCTTTTTCCCCTTTAGATAAATTCATTTTATGCTAATGAAGACTTGAAACATCAAGAGGGGACTCATTAGGATCCTTTCCATGCAACGAAACTCAAAATTTTTGAACGGAAAGTGCCAAACAAATTTAGGATTTGGCCCAACACACCCCCAAGAGGAGAGATAGTGCATTGCACCCTTCCCTATAGTGGACACCCACTTTGGTGCAACACACTTTTCGACTATCTGGGCCTGCGTTGGTCCTAGGGTGAGTTTTTTGAACCCCAAAGCCCTTAGAAATGCCTAAAACTTACAAAATGCGACCATGAATTAAAAGAGAAAGGTCTTAGCTCCTACCTAGAAGTGACTACACTTGAAATGAACCACCAGATTAAGCGTAATTAGCTGCAAAAGATCAAGGGAAAAAACTACTTAGAACACTCATTGTTGAAGGTAAATGTGAAATGGTAAATATGAATAGTCATTTTGGATATTTATGGTTGTTTCTTCAATTATTTTATTCGCATTTAATGTGTTGACTTAGTTACAACCCATTTTTACCATGAAACAAGTATTTTTAATCCTTTTTGTGATGTTTTGAGGAGGTCGACAACTATTTGACAGATTTTTTCATGTTTCGAACATATTATTTTGACCAAGGAGCACACTTTTATAACTTTTTCAGGCTCCGTAAACTTACGAAAAAGGAACCCCCTGGATTTCTCTTTCATCTCTTTTCAGACTCCCAAAATATGAAAATACTATTGAGCACTTGTATTTTTGAACTCGTTAAAGTAAATGAAAAAGACATCTACTAAGTATAAGTTTAATCCTTTTTTGCATTGAGATAAACTAACTAATAAAAATGAATACGTTAGTTGAACACAACTAAGAGTTTCTCTTGGGTATAATTTTCTTCCTTTTCAAACCTAAGGAACTATCTATGAAAAGGAACATCTAAAGTTTTCTTTTTCTCCTCTTTTTCAATCTCTCTATGTGGAATTTTCTCTACAAATCAGC
Organism: Pinus taeda; assembly: GCA_000404065.3. Taxonomy (NCBI): domain Eukaryota; kingdom Viridiplantae; phylum Streptophyta; class Pinopsida; order Pinales; family Pinaceae; genus Pinus; species Pinus taeda. The sequence goes on from APFE030968472.1 coordinate 92,809, forward strand.
TAGCTCACTGATATCATGTAGAAATTTCACCTGCAGATCCAACTGATATATGCAATGTACTAAAGCATAATACTAGATCTACATCTACCATAAACTTAGCGGAAGCTTAATTGAACATGAGCAATCATCAAGCATGAACACATATAACTAATAAGAAGGAATCAATCACACATAACACAAAATATATCACTGGGGAAAGCACCAGCATAAAACCCTAACACTGTATTATCAATCAAGTGGAAATCCTCAACAACATACAAAAAGGATTAGCTCAAAAGTTGTCTTGCTCTCTATGTACTTTGATGATGTAGCTCATGGACTACCTAGCCCTATATATAAAGGCTGCACCTCAGGTCCAAGCTCCTATTTCCTTGCATAGTTTTGATTGAGTTCCAATTAAAAAAGCACATGCAAATGGCCTGATCATACCTGCTGTCACCATAGGTCCAACTACACAGTCATAGAAGGAAGAAGCTTCCTTCCCCATGCAAGGAATACTTACTAGAAATATCCTAGCATATGATAGTACATTGTCCCACATCTGATCTCAACTGGGTCTCTGGTAGAACTGACATGCATCAGTTATCCATGAGTGAATACACAATTATCTGCAAATAATAGTTGTCACATGCATGCAAGCATCAACAAACTATATCTCATTAATTTAACAACTTGTTAAATTAATCTAACTGAACTTGACTAAGTTAAACTAAGTCAACTGATCCTCTCAATATAGAACTCATCCTTAATTCCTCAATCAGTGGAGCAAATCAAGGACACATTCCCCAATTAGTGGAGAAATAATTGCATGTTCTCACAAAGACTTCAAGTTTGCTTTTCCTTAACTAATTAACTCATGGAGAATTAATTAATTAATATTCCAAACTGCTGGTAAGACAAAATTCGAATTTACTTCTTATAGATAGACCAGGGATTGCTATAAATAGGAAGGGACCCAGAAATGCTATTTTTAGAAGATGTTATTTTTAGCAGTTTCACCTCTCACCCAAAGTGGCCAATGACCTCACTGGCCAAACTGTTATTTTTAGCAAGTTCTATTTTTACATTTCTTGTTGCACATTTTTCAACGCTCCATCTCAACAAGAAAGGCTTCCTCTCGAACCTGATCATATACCTCTGGAATGCTCTGCATGCAACACATCTATCTGGTTCGATTGCTCCTGAAATTCTCAGAACAAAAACACTCCCAACTGACCTCTCTAATGTTGAAGCTCTACTTGCTACTGACAAGTGCTCCCTCTCTGACCTCTGCGCTACTACAACATCTCCATGCATCTCGCACTGTTGCACCCTTCTCTGCGCTACCCTGCATTGTGCAACACACTTGTGCCTCTCGCATTGCTATAGCCTACATGCTCTGCGTTGTCCTAGGATTCCCTGCACTGTAGCTCTCTCTGCCACTCCATCCGCATCTATCTCTACTCAATCAGTAACTTCCTGCTACTCCACATCGGGGCTCCCGTAGCAAGGTCTCATCCAGGAGGTTGGGTACCTCAAGGATCCTGCCCCTCCTCCTTGGGATGATCAATCTATATTGCCCCACCTCCTACCTAGAGGTATGGCTGCATGTGATCCCTCTGCCCACCTGGCTCGAAGTTTCCCCTACTGTAGGTATTTGCATGAGTAGATGTCTCTACTCGATCTCCTCTCAGCTTCTCCTATTGTGGTTGTTCCACAACTGTTTGAGACTTATTCTATCGCTGCATGTTGAGAGGTAATATACCCTCTCTCTCAACCACCAAGTCTCCATCAGTTGCCTTGCTGCTCAAGGCTTTGCATGCATCTTGAACCTCAAGAGCATACAGGTTCTTGACCCGTGAGCCGATCTGCTTCACCTGTCTACTGATGATGTGTCTAAGGAAAACATTTCCCTTACTGAAGACTACATCATAGCCTCTGTCTTCCAGCATTGTTATCGGCACCAAGTTTCTCTTCAATCCTGGTACATACTTGACATCGGTCAAGGTAAGGCGAGCTCCATGCTTCCTTTGAAAAATAACCATGCCTACACCTGAGACACTATACTTTTCATCATTACCCATCACTATGAGTATATGGAGATCTTTCTCCTCCAAAGCACTGAACAAACTCTTATCGTCGGTCATGTGGAAAGAAGCTCCACTATCAAGAAACCAACCACTTCCCACCATGGATGAAACCATGCATGTGAAGAGTGTGAAATCCAACTCAAACTGTGAAGCAAGTGCCTCACCTTCAGATCCTTCCCTAGATCCCTTATTAGATTTCCTCTATGGACCATTTGCAACATAATATCCCACCTCATGACAACGAAAGTATCGCACTATTGATTTGTCAACCTTCTTCCCACCATTGGAAGAACTAGATTCGAAAAGAGAAACCTTCTCCTTCCCCTTCTTTGCCTTACTTGCTAAGGCATAGTTCTCCTCATCCTCCATGGATGAAGAACCGTCTCTGGTGCTCTATTTGATCTCCTACTGCATCAAATCCGACCATAGTCGTTCCCAATCTGGCAGTTTCTCCCTTACATTAACCGAGTCCTGGTAGCTATGCTAGCTCTTAGGAAGACCAAGGAGTGCTAGACTGACCATATCATCATAAGCTATCACGACCCCTATACTTGCAAGCTCATCCCTGCATGTGATGAGCTTGGTCAGATAAATAGAGACCGTCTCATCCTTTTCACACTTGATCTTTCGAAGTTTGTCCTTCAGTGCCAGCTTCCTCTGATCACTGTTATTCTGATATAAATCTTTCAGTGTTTTCCACATTGCAAACAAAGTCTCCTTCCCATGGAGGCTTGAGACAATGTGATCTCGCACTCCCTCCAAGAGAATTCTCCTAGCTCTAGCCACACACTTCTTCCATTTCGCCAGTTGAGTAGCATCATTAGGCTTAGGGACTTCTTGATCAATGAAGTCCTTAAGGCCATTATCTTCCAATACTACCTCCATGCGATCCTTCCAAGCTATATAGTTTGAGCTGCCATCAAGGGCATACTCAAGCCTCAAACCATAGAATGCCATCGGTGATATAGATGTGATAAGAACTTGAGATCTATATCCCGAATAATAAACTTTGAATTCCTTCTTGTATACTGATATTCCTTGATCACTTGTGCTATGATACCATGTAGAATTTTCTCTACAAATCATCTAGCTCACTGATATTATGTAGAAATTTCACCTGAAGATCCAACTGATATATGCAATGTACTAAATCATAATACTAGATCTACATCTACCATAAACTTAGCAGAAGCTTAATTGAACATGAGCAATCATCAAGCATGAACACATATAACTAATAAGAAGGAATCAATCACACATAACACAGAATATATCATTGGGGAAAGCACCAGCATAAAACCCCATCACTGTATTATCAATCAAGGGGAAATCCTCAACAACATACAAAAAGAATCAGCTCAAAAGCTCTCCTGCTCTCTATGTACTCTGATGATGTAGCTCATGGACTACCTAGCCCTGTATATAAAGGCTGCACCTCAGGTCCAAGCTCCTATTTCCTTGCGCAATTTTGATTGAGTTCCAATTACAAAAGCACGTTTTGATTGAGTTCCAATTACAAAAGCACATGCAATTGGCCTGATCATACATGTTGTCACCATAGGTCCAACTACACAGTCATAGAAGGAAGAAGCTTCCTTCCACATGTAAGGAATATTTACTAGAAATATCCTAGCATCTGATAGTACATTGTCCCACATCTGATCTCAACTGGGCCTCTGACAGAACTGACATGCATCAGTTATCCATGAGTGAATACATAGTTATCTGCAAATAATAGTTGTCACATGCATGCAAGCATCAACAAACTATATCTCATTAATTTAACAACTTGTTAAATTAATCTAACTGAACTTGACTAAGTTAAACTAAGTCAACTGATGCTCTCAATATAGAACTCATCCTTAATTCCTCAATCAGTAGAGCAAATCAAGGACACATTCCCCAATTAGTGCAGAAATAATTGCATGTTCTCACAAAGACTTCAAGTTTTCTTTTCCTTAACTAATTAACTCATGGAGAATTAATTAATTAATATTCCAAACTGCTAGTAAGACCAAATTCGAATTTACTTCCTATAGATAGACCAGGGATTGCTATAAATAAGAAGGGACCCAGAAATGCTATTTTTAGTAGTTTCACCTCTCACCCAAGGTGGCCAATGACCTCGCTGGACAAACTATTATTTTTAGCAAGTTCTATTTTTACATTTCTTGTTGCACATTTTTCAACACTCTAAACATGGAAAATATGTCGAGTTATACATTCGCAGGACTTGTTAAAGTATCAAACAATGATAGAATCGTTGTTCATGACGGGATTGAACCACTCCTTCTCTGGGTTTGTTAAATATTCTTAGAGGGAGTCATCCGAAGGATGAACTTATAGATCAATCATATGTTATCCTCCTCAAGCTTGTTAAAAAATAAAGAGGTACTGACCAATATGGTTAATGAAATTGGGAAAACAGGGTACTCCATTTGTTAATCGCAGCAAGTCACTCTTGAACACAATAATATTGCACCTCATCTCCGTGGTTGTTGGGTTGGGAAATATTCTTATTTTTTGTTTATCATACCGTTTCAAAGCCTCCACTTTTGGTTTTGAGTCAATGCTGCCAACTCCATTCAGTGTCGCCGATGTTTTCAAAAGAAGTCATCCAGTCAATATCTACTACAATACTCTTAAGCCTTCATTCCATGTCTACCTTTCCTGATCGAGTTCCATATCAACATCACTCTGATCATTATGTCTCAAATCATCATACCCATTTCATGTTGTTGATGGGGATACATCAAGACCCTCCTACGACAGGTCGCTTCATATCGACATCAACTCATTATCTAGGAAGTTGACTTAGAAACACCCCTTGGTACCTTGGTGCTTGCATACATCAATGACAAGTTTCCTCGTCCTCTGTGATAGGTTTACATCATTGGCCTTCGATTGAAAGATTCTGTGTGGTCTCTGAGATTAATTCATTTATTCACACCATATGGATTGAACTAGAGTACCTTGAGAGCCATTAACATCATCGGTGGTTTCTCTCGCATCTATTAATGAATTACATAATTGGTTTGTAACTAGATGGTGTCTACCATGTTCAACTCTAGCTCATTGGTTCACATGGTTAGACTTGTACATTGGTTGGTCATGTGAATGAGGTAGAAGACCCCATATCTAGTTTCATCCATTTGGGCTACAATCCCAGGAGTAGTACAAGATCACAATGTATGATGGCTATGATCATGCATACACTTATCCAGTCATGGGTCCACCATCAGTCATTCGGGACATGTCTTTTGATCATTGTACATGTCATTTTCGCTTATGTTCTGAGTATGGGTATGCCTCCCTCAACAAATTTATCATGATGTAAATGCATTGTGACAGAGGATGATCTCACCAATTGTTCTTGATATCGACTTGCCATAAGGTAAAACACTTTAGTCATCAACTATCATTTATGACTTTGTGCTTTAGGGGGCAGTCTGTTATAAGCCATTTTGTCACATCTAGTCAACAAGCCCTCAACTAGATCAATCAACATCCTTTGAACTCCTTTTCGTCATCCTTGCACAAAGCCCTAAGCAGGATTCATTCTAATCCCCAAGTTTCTACCTAAAAGCACATTATTTCAATCATTTTAAGGACCAACGTTCCTTGGCCTCTTACTGGAAAACGTTGAATACCAGGTTGCCCTACTCTGCACCTGCGTGGATCACCAACAAGTTGCTTAGTGTTGAGGGTGTGTTGATTCTAGAAATTGGGAAAAAAGAGAGAGAATCCCGAAGCCTCTTCTTCCATAAGCTTCCAGGATCTATTGTAACAAGGGACTAATTTGAATAAGAGGAATATTACAATTAATGGGGTTACTAGCCAATATAATATTCCATTATATGGCATTTGAAAACTTGTCCTCCCTTAGGACATATGTGTTGGCGCGCAGGATTTTGATGGACCCATAATTTTCAATGTAGTAGCCAACAAAGACCCGCTTAACATCGACCCTTTCCCCAAGAATAAATTTGTTCATGTTATTCTCTAAAGCATAAGATCACCACCTTATTCCTACAACTTTTTAAATTTCTCCACAAAATATTATCTGATAAAACATTAATCATTTTCTACCTTTCTTTAATAATATTAATTAAAAAAAAAATATTTATATCATTATAATAATAAATAATATATAAATCATAATTTTTACTAAATTAAAAAAATAAAATTTTAAAATATAGACTTACATACTTTTTAAAATTTTAAAAATTTTCTTTCATTTTAAGTTAAATCAATTCATCCTAAATAAATACAAGGAATTCAATTAATAAAGGATATATTTAATATTTTTCCAAAATTGAAAACCCACGAAACCCCACTACTAAAGAGGGGCGGGCTCCAATTTGGAAATCTTAGTTATTGAAACAAATGATTAGGAACCGGCCTAATGATTACAATGTTTGAACATTTTACCAAATTAGTAATTGTA
>APFE030968476.1:7183-27947 GCA_000404065.3 Pinus taeda
CGTATATCTGTGTCTCTCTTGTTTTATGTGTTTTCTGTGTTTATATTTCTGTAATATTTTATGTGTTCCATTGCTCTATAATATATAAATTTTCTAACAAATTTCTTAGTTCATATTTCTCAAATAAAATCACGAATAAAAATATTTATTTGTTATTTTATTTTAAATAATTTTCCTTATATGTCTATTTTCCTTGTACACTTAATATTCCATAATAAATTTACAATAACTTAATATATTTATCAAAGATTGATTTGATTAATTATCTCAAACATAGCTCGAATAGGTTATGTATACAAAGTATTAGTTTATTGTTTAAAACATAATTATTAATAACAACTTTTGTAAAATGGAAAGATTTATCCTTATTTCTCACATTCATGGATGGAATCCCTACTAAAATCTTTAGTATGGATTAATGCATCTTAACTAGGGGATTCAAGCTACACATTTGCAAACATGAACTTAGCCCATTACCAACCAACTATTTTAATCAACCTGGGTATGATTTTATTACACTAAAAAACGCTTTCTATAGCTTAGCATGAGGGAGACATAATTTCTTTCATTCTCAATATAGACTTGACACATGTCATTTAAAATTATATTTAAATAAAATAAAATAAAATCATTTCCATGTTATCCATATATAAAATATACAATGTCCACTTTAAGTATGTGCATGTGTAATCATTTCAATGTTATCCATATGTAAAATATACAATGTCCACTTTAAATTAGCATGTGTGTGTAGAATTAACAAGTAGAGAAAACCAAGACTTGTTGGAGGAGTTGAACGAGCCATGGATCTTAGGGTTTTCGAGAGTTATGTTTCTTCCTTTCCCACCATTGCCACAATTCAAGACCTTGCATCCCTCTTCGAAGATGTTCCATGGAGGGGTGTAATTCGTTCTGTGATCCAGGTGGATATTGGTGGCGACCCGCCTATTCCACTTGGAACCGCACCATTATTTTTTTCAGTTTCCTAAATTGTAGCACAATTTACTATTTTTTGCAATTTTTTGGGTCTTGAACTTCTGGAGTTGTTTTGAGGCCCTACATGACATTTTTTTAGAAAAAGGGTAAACGTGAGTCTTTCAATGACATTTGCAATCGAAATTTGTATTCCTCAGATAGATATTACAAGGTATTTTATGCATCAAACTGATATCGTATGCCAAAGTTGCAACCTCAAAAATTTTATGTACCAATTTACCACAATAGGGCCCACATTTTTTGCGCTTCATCTCTTAAGGTTAGGTTTTTGGATGTTTAGGGTTTTACATTTTTTCTCACTAATAAATAGGCCTTTGAGCCTCATTGTAACATAGTTTAGAAGACATGTATCTACCACATCTCTTCTCAGAGATAAGCTACCATTGTCTGAGCTAGTTTATTTCCATTCTTCATGTAAACAATTTGTTGTACTTTGTCAATAATGAATTGAAGTTTTGTTTTTTTGCATCTTTGTGTTTATTTTTGTGTATGTATTTCATTTCGTTTCTTCATAAATCCAGATCATTATGGTATCCTTTGCCATGAGAACAATCTTTCTTTAAGGTCATTACCTTTAGTGAATCATGCCTCTATGCATGGTGGTGACCTATGGTTTTCTAAAGTAACGAGAATACAAGGGAGGAAAGTGGAGCAATTAGTTTGATCTCCAACAATGAAAACCATCTCCAATCTCTTCTATCAACTGAAATCATACTCTAAATTTTCTCAATAGGTGGGTTGGACATGCAAAGAGTGTTGGCAGACTACAGGGGAGGAATTTCTTTTGCCCTCTACCCTATTTTATTTTATTTTAGATTTATTTTCAACCTTATGGATGGTTGAGAGGGCTATGTTAGTGTTGCCTAACTCAATTCTAACATATTTACTAGATATTTTTTGTCCTTCTTCATGGTATAGGCATATTGCTCCATAGGAAGAGAGTTTCAAAAACTTTATTTCCCAGATTTTTTTTAGGAACATAAATGGGTAGACATCAATTTTTGGACTCAATGTGTTTCTTTTTTTCTATTTATTTCAAGAAGCCTATTGTAGATTAGATGGGGTTTTCCTGAAAATATCCTATGACTACAATATGAAGGGAAAGTCCTTCAAGATTCAAATCAACTCATGACTCTGGAATCACAAAAAATTCCCCCATAATCTTGGCCTGAAGGTTGAATGAGGGTTCTCAAGGTGTTAGGGATCCATCTAGAAACTATGTTTCTTTCAAGGAAGTGGTTTAATGGAAGTCATCAACCATAGGAGAAGCAATTCAAAACCTTCCAAGCCCTAACATTGTTGCTCAAATGGAGCAAACACCTATGATGGAGGTCAACCCTTTTGAGGTATATTCCCTCTTTTTTCTCCTTCATTCTAAATCTATTATATGTAGATTTAATGGTTATTGACCAATACTGGAAGCTTTATACTAGTGTGTTTTCTCTATGTGGACTCCCAACTACGATATTTATCTATGTTCAAAAGGATTATTTATAGTCCAATTTGAAACCTAAAAGGATATGGATTTTTCTCTAAATGAACGCCCTTGGTTCAGTGGTACAACTAGGTTATTTATCACTCCATGGTTCCTAGATTTTGACACCACAACTATGGTAGTTTCAACCATGCCTGTTTGGGTGAGGCTCCCAAATCTCCTCCTCCCTTTGTGGCATCACAAAGTCCTTGAGGACATTGGAAACACTCTGGGAAAATTATAAAAAATGGATCTAGAAAGAACTAATAAAGCCATTTTAACATTTGCCACAATATTTGTGGAGATAAAACATAACAAAGGTCTTCCATATCACATTATATTGAAAACGAAAATTCCAATGGTCCCAAGTATTATATTATGAAAACACAGCCTTTCGATGTAGAATTTGCTTTCAAATAGGACATATTTAGAATAGATGTCCTCAAGCGAAGAAGAATTCAAGAAAGAAAAAAAGACAATCAAATAGGCCAAAAGATTTGAAATTTTCCTACCACCATCTTTCAGAAGATGAGGATGAAAATATTAACGAGAGTCATCCTATTCATTTTGATGCAGATGTTCTCAATAAGAAATCAAAATGGATGGGGAAACAATGGATCCAAAAAGAACATATATCTTTCTTCAAAAAGGGAGGAAATTTGAGGATACTCAATCATTGGATGGGAATGGGGGCACAAAAACAACCCATGTTTCAGAGAGTTAAATTCAAAAAAAGATGTTTCCCATATGGAAGCAGTTTGGGATTTGGCTCTACTTCCTTTTGAAACAAATTCAAATGGTTGGCAATAAGTGCAACAAAGGAAAAACAAAAAACAAAATATAGATGTAGAATGTTAGACTTAATTTCCTTTCATTGATGCATGATTATCTCAATTGTTAGTTTCTCTTTATAGCTCTATGCCGAGAGGCATATTCTGTTTGGAATGCTTACAACGTGTGCAAAATGTAATCTTATTTTTCCTATGATGAATAAAATTACGTGTCATTTTATTCAAAAAATATATATATATGTGTGTGTGTGTGTGTGTGTGTGTGTGTGTGCGTGCGTGCGTGTGCGCGTGTGCACATGTGCGTGTGCGTGTGCGTGTGTGTCCATTTCTCTATATACATATTGAAGGTGAATGAACGAAAATAAAACCTTATTCTATAAAAGGTGTTAGATATTTAGTAAGAAGGTGATGTTTTATTCTATTAGTGGTAAACATGAAGTTAACAAGTGATATTGAGGAAAAATATTAATTAAAATAATAATGTCAATTATGAATAAAATATTTCAATGCATAAATTAACTATAATAGTTGAATATGAACACACACACACACATGCATAATCACATATATTGATGGCCCAAAAAATGAAATGGGACCACTAGGAATATGTGTACATTCCTAGAAGTGTGCACATTTTCCCATGCATCTAGGCTCGACAAGCCTTTAACCGCCAACTAGGATGATAGCTAGGGAACTAGGTCAACATGGCCCAAAAGCATGCACAATTTTCTGGTGCAATACAATTTTATGCACTAACGACCATTTTTTTTTACTATTTTTGACCATGTGGCATATTATTAGTTGTTATCAAGCAAAAGATTTCATCCTTGGTCTACATCGAGCACCAAGCCAATGAATTATATCTTATTTTGATTCCACGTAAGAATTCTAATGGGATTTCCTTTATTTTTCTTTTTGAAAATTTGTTTTAAAATTGAAAGAAAACCTAAATGATACCATAAATATGAGAACCATATTGAATTACAGGAAAATTGGTTACCATGGAGCCTAGTGAGAACCCAAACCCACCATCACTAAACTACAACTTAAAACAACCAAACCCAACCTATAATAAATAAACCCCAATCTTAATATGCCAATCAGCTTTTGGATGCTCACCTAAAAGCTCCTATGATTGAGGTTTATGACCACCACGTTATTGATCACCACTTTTCACCCAAAATTTGAGTCATGATTGTCCTATATTGGCAGTCCAATATATGGAACCGTAAGAAGACAATGCTACACTGGATGGACCAAACTCTATCTAATGCCTTACCACTTACTGCTATGTTGTTGGATAATGCTCACATTGCTTGTTCCCTTGTGAATGGTTAGTGGGAAGTGACTAATGGCCCCACTACATGAAATCATGAGAAATGCAAAAATATTTTAACATCATGAGGCCTTACAAAGCTAGTCCTTGGCATAGATCTCAAAGCATCCTAAGCTTCCATGTCATGTTCATGTGCACCAATCAAATCTGGGCACATGTCTTCTATTGACATGTACCTATCACACATATTTACATGTCACCACCACATCACTTTTGGCCACATGTTCTCCCATGTCGCTACCACATGTCACTTAGAAAAGGGCCACTTAACCACCCAAAAAGGCCAAATCCACTTACCACATGTCACATCCACAAAATGACATGTATCATCCCATACACATATACCTTTCAATTGTCCCCATGCTGTCGTCATTTTCCATGTGAAGATGCCACTTGTACTGCCACATTGTGCCACTTGTTGCTCACTACCCACGCCTTTTTGTGCCCATCATTTATATCAGGTGGCTTGAAAATCCCTTGAGTGCTTAGGCCAAGCACCCTGTGACTAGGGGTTGTGATTGGGTGCCTTGCCAACCCTTCGCCTACCACTTGTTGCTTGTTGATATTGTTTGCATGTCGAATGGACCAGACAATTTGATAAGTGGCTAGGCACTTTAGTCCAATTCCCTTTGATAAGGGGTTAGTCCAATTCTTCTTCTCTGTATCCAAAAAACTTAAATGCATGTGGGAGGTTTAGTGGGAAAAGTCATGTCACATAGTGATTAAGAGAGTGGGGCTGAGTAAATCAAATGTGGGAAATGTGAGAGTTAAAATTTCATGGGATAATGGGAAATTTGAATAGGGAGAGAGGGAAGTTTTTACTGCTAGAGGAAAGGAGAGAAAATGATTTCTATTGTTAGAGAATTGTAGGCGTCCATAGGAAATGTTGAAGACATCTTGTCAAAGTTGGAAATGGCATGAAAAATTAGGTTATAAAGCTTATAAGTTTTTTCATATTCAGAGATTTACCCAACAATAGGTGAGTTGTTGTTGTGATCTTTTCATAACGTTGTTAAAATTTCAAAAGTCCTCAATAAAGAGATTTCCTAGCCAACCTGTGTTAGATCCACAGAGAGAAGTTGGATAGCCTAAAGAACTACATGACAGAGAAAGGTATCATAGTCGTTTGATTATGTAGGTTGAGGGAAAAAGAAATGTTGATTGAAATGGGTATAAAAATTAGATTTATATAAAGAAATAATAAGAAACCTTAGGAGCCACTTTTTCTTGTGGATTCATAGCCAAAGCTTGGGGATGTCTTGTCAATGAAAGAATTAGAGTTCTAACTCTATGTTTGGGTCAAATGTCCTAGGTCTATATATAGTTATGGATTTGTTAACAAATATAAATGTCTTACTTGCACTAAGTTTATCTCATGTTAAGGGATAAGTTTAATTATTATTCATCTTACTCTATATTTTAAATATTTAACACATTGTTTTGTACATAAAATGGACATTTTAAGATTTCTATCACATGAATCAATGGTCTATCATGATGTGTGCATTTTGTTTAATATATATATATAGATATTCCAGAATGTTTTTCATACAGTTTATTTTAAAAATAAAATTATCTAATATATATCAACACATTAATAGTATTATGGCATTGCTACTAGTATTAATGTAAATACATAATAATTTTTACTCATTATTAATTTGGTTATTAATGTTTTTACATATATTGGTAGTATGATATACATAATGTTTTTCTTATAATAGATGTTAACTAGCATAGCCATATAAAGTAAATGGATAATAATTGTTGATAGACATCAATTCATCATAAGCATCAAAACATTTATGTGTGATATATCTTACACTGCTTGTATTAAAAAATTCATAAAGATTAAGTAATTTATAAATTTATATTAAATTATTATTATTAATTATAAAAAACAATCAATTGTGAGTTAAACGATATTTTAGCCATAGAAAATTCACTCTCACTTTACTATGAAAATACTTGTAATTAAGTCTTGCTATAATACCACATTCCAATATCATCGGCTTCATACCAATGTCCATATAATATATGCAGATATAACCATTTTTTTTTAATTAATTTAAAAAAATTATAACATAATTACGCTGTAAGGCGTTTCCCTCTGAAATGAACTTCCCCAAATGCCTTTCTGTCTTAATCGTAGCCGTTAGATCTTTTGTTAGACGATTAAACCAACATCAGCCGTCTAATTTAATAAAAAAAATGTTTTAAAACATTAAAAAATACCCTTAAAAAAACGTAATGATATTAGTTATCGAACTGTTTACTCTAACCATGTTATCGAACACTGCCTGCATGCGGATATCTGTGTTTGATGCAGAGTAGGGCGGGGGTGTTGAAGAGAGCATAGGCGGAGTCGTTCCAGAGGAGGGCGGGGACCTGCAGTGAACGGTTCATGCAGAGGATGGCGTAAAAAGGATGACGAGGGCTTCCCACCCTGCTCACATCTTGGTTGGTCCGCTTTCAATTTTGGGGGAATGCGTGTATTGTGAAATGGTCCGCTTTCAATTTTGGGGAATGTGTGTATTATGAAATGGTGTTTTATACTTTCGGTTGTTTTTCCTCTATCAGCTAACATATATCAGTATCCATGCCCAGCTGACAGTAATCTGCTCCATCAAAAACTGATACCATGATCAGATTGAGAATCCTCCATAACAGTGCGCTTTTGTTTTTGAAAATGCCCCAACCCAGGTGACTAGATACCCCCCTCACTGCTGCTGATTTGTTAATGCGGGTATGATGGATGAATATATATCAGGGTTCTGATGTTTTACTCCATTCTTTGTGCTGTAAATTCTGCATTGTAGCACAGGTATGACTGGTTCTCATTTGGGAGTGAAGGGGAATCTAGGTTTGTTAGTTGATTTCTTGCGCTCTGTCCTACCTTTTTTTTGATGTAATCTGTTCATGTTCTTTTGGCCGATCCTGGTGTATCTTGCTTTATGCTTTCGGTAGATTATGGCACCAGTACAGATTAGTATAATTGATTTTCATTTGTAGTGGCATTGACGTTTTTTTTTTTGTCATTTGGTGATGATTGGTAAAATTATCATATTTTAGGCTATAGAGATGCCATCATAATCCTAGCAAGCCTCTGAAACAACCTTGTTTCTTGAACAATAACTTGTAGTTTAATGGCAATGTGGATAATTTGTGAGACGCGGGTCTCAAATTTCATCCTCTCTGGCAACATGAGTGCTCCTCTATTACTCATTTACTAGGTTGGTTATCACTTGGATCTTGTCCTGGAAGGCATTAGTGATTATCCATCCTAAGTTTCCTTTGGATCTTGCGCATCGACACCTTTATCAGAAGCTGAAATGTTGTTGTAAACCTACTGGTGCCTAGCCATAAATAAATATTTAACTTCGCAACAGCTACATAACGGCCTTGTTTTTTGAATTTGCTTCCAGATGAGGTGCAGGCGATTATTTAATTATTTTGTTTCGGCCTATGTCTCTATAACTAAACCACTGTCAACTGCCCTTGGAGCTCTCACTCTGCAAAATCATTTCGCTCAAAGGAATTATGGCTTTGGATTAGGAGGACTGCAGAAACATGGGCATCAGTGTTTTTGCTATTTAGCGGCCCTTCTTCTCTTCATCTATAGTATAATCATCACATGCCATCGATTTTTTCAGCCTCAGTTTCCTGGCGAGGGGTTTATTTCTTCTAGCCAACTCGATGCTGGAGTCAACCATGTCATTCAAGGGTATGGTTCAAACAACTGTGACATTTTCAGTGGGAAATGGGTTCCTGATAGTACATACCCTTTGTACACTGCCTCTGCCTGCGCTTTTGCAGAACTGGGTTTTCGTTGTCAGAACAATGGCCGGGAAGATAAAGACTATCTGAAATGGAGATGGCAACCCCTGAGTTGTGATATACCGAGGTAAATCTAAATAACCTCATTGGCAGTTTTAGCTTTTTTTTAACTATGCAACACATTGGAAGACCACAATATCATAGGATCTATCTTGTTCCATTTTTTATCATGCTGTATATCGTCTATTCTAAGTGTTTAGAAATTTTTTGGCTGTAACTACATATGAATTTACAGTCCAACGACTTCTGGGTGAACACTTCAGTCATCATCAGGGAGCAGTGAAGAATACGGCTTATGTTAAATACATTTACAGCAAAAATATTTTCTAACAATTATATAAAACTGTGAAAGCCTATATTCCAAGCTATTCTGTTTTACTATTTTAATTTTGTTTCACATATAATCAGGAGCTCTGGAGTCTTGACTAGACTTAGTGTGGATGCAGGTTTAATGCACCTGATATCCTATGAAGATTGTAGGGTTTTCCTGTTGTGTTTGTTGGAGATTCCATGGCCAGAACACAATGGGAGTCTCTTATCTGCCTTCTAATGCAAGGTGTAGCTGATAGGCAGTCAGTTTATGAAGTAAATGGAAACAAAATTGCAAAGCGTATCCCATATTTGGGGGTCCGGTTTAGTACATTTAACTTCACGATTGAGTACTATTGGTAACCCTTTCTTGTACGCCAGGGAAGTCCGCCTAAACATGCACCTAGAAGGGTTCACTCCACTCTTAAGTTGGACAAGCCAGATGTTGCAAACAAAAAGTGGCATGAAGCAGATTTACTGATTTTCAATGCTGGACATTGGTGGACACCTTCCAAAACCTATGAAATGTAGGCATCTTACTCCTCTTTCCACATTTTTTTCTTTGCATTAAAACTAGGTAATTTTTTGGCAACTTTATTTCAGCTTCTAGCTATTGTTTACTTATAGACGAGTCGTTGCAGAGATAATGGGGTGTGTTCTAATTAGGCCGATAGGCATTCCTTTGAAAGGGACCTTCATCGTCCTTTTCTTTTTGAGGTTGACACTTGGCGTCCTTCAATGACGAGAGTACGTCTGACATCTGTGCACAGTTTTATAGGGCCACCCGTATGCTCTCTACTGACATCTGTGCACATTTCGTCATGGTCTTTCTCATTCAGTTACTCGTCATGGCCTTGCCTTCATCCTTCAGTTACAGGCGGAACATGGCAGAACATGGCCTTCATTTCTGTAGCTGTGCTTGAAGAGGAGGTTGTTCGCCTTGAGGAACAGATTGTACATTTAAGGCAAGGTTTGTATCAGGAGGCTATTTACATTTCATTATCCAAGAAACAAATCGAACCTGTTGAAAATTCTGAACAATCTATAGCAAAGAAGCCAGAGTTCCTCAGGTCTCCTTCACATTGTCACTACTCTGTCCAGGAAAGTCAACAAGGCAAAAAAGAGTTTGTTGCGGGAGGTTTGCTTCCCCCTATAAATGAATGCTCACCTGATGTAGCTTCCCAAGCTGAAAGTTTACATAGAAGGAAAGCATCGTTTGGCTCTGGCTCTGAGGCCAATGGCCTTCATTTTGTAACTCAAACTACAAATCTCAAGCATTCTCCTCACAAGGGAGTTGCAGAGGAGACCTCAAAACTGTCGAAGGGGGTGCAAAAGAGTTTGGGGCCCTCAGAGCCTGGCCATGGAAAAGAGAATCAGCTTCATGTAACCCCTAAAACTCCTCATTCTTTGCCTCGATTGTCAAAACCGGGGACTGCATCTCCAAAATCGTCCCCAAAGGACAACAAGGCTTCCAAAAGGCAGATACATACTTTAAAAGTACAGGTATTGAACATGGACACATTCTACAGATAGCATTTGTTATATAGGTTATGGAAAATATGTCCATGATTTTAATTTTGATTCCTTTCAATTTTCTTCTCTCTTTTTGTTTCCAAAGTTTTGCAATTACCATTCCAGAATGGAATTTACAGGAATGGACGCTCATTTTTTTTACTGAAAATTTCCGCCAGACAGAACATACCATGGTAACTTGTAATTTGGGACCAGATAATGTGCCCATTTTGGTTTCTGTACAAGATGTGAAAGACATGGATCCCAACAGGCTTTCTGAAGAGATGGTGAAATGCTTGTTGAGTATCTTTTTGAGGCTAGCCAAGCAGTCCATAGGATCAGAACAGGATATGTCACCAGTAGTGTCACGATCGACTTCATCAAGTATAAGCTCAAGAAATTATGGTTCCAGAGGCACTGTGAGATGTAAGACTTCTATGGAGATTTCTGAAGAAATAGATTTCCGAGATCCATATGGGGTTTGTGCAGATTCAGAAGTGAGAGATATCGGTCCCTACAAACACCTTCATGATATCATAACCACCTCCATTGACTTGAGTCAAATACAAATTACCACTCCTTTGCTAAGAAGATTAAAGTAAGTTTCTCTTCCATTGCAAATTTCTCACTAAGAAGATTAAAGTTTCTCTTCCATTGCAAATTTCTCACACCCAGCACTTTATCAAATGACATGATATATTATTGAAATTTGGTTGATTTGTAATTTGTCTCTGCAGGATTCTGGTTGACAAGCTAAGTAATGTAGATTTGAAAGGCTTGTAACATCAACATAAGTTGGCATTTTGGATTAATATTTACAATGTCTGCATGATGAATGTATGTATAGTAAAGTATTTCCCTTCATCACTTCCTCGTTTCTAACCTTCCCTTTTAAAAGCTAAGCCACTCATATGTATCTAGGAAATAAGCAAATTATCTTTCCTTCAACTACAGGCATTCCTCGAGCATGGATTACCTTCAACTCCTTAGATGGTCGTTGCTTTTATGCGCAAGGTATGCCCTGCCTTAAATATTGCAAGTGTTTTGAATGCAAACATCAAGTATTACGAATATCATTACCCACCTGTTTACTGTGCTAAGGGAAAATTCAAATTGAATGAGGATTGGATGAGAAAGAATGCGACTGAACCTATGGTATTTTTTGTTGTGCTCTTAATATGCGGCCATTTAATTTTTGTATGTGCCTTGTATGGGAATGAATAATGCAGGGCGTGATTAACGTAGGTGTGCACTCACTGAATGCGTTGACTATCGAACATTTCATTCTTAGGATTCCATATCACTCAAAAGATGTAAGTTTATTTCTGAGCTGAAATGGTTTGGGTCTTGGGATAATAATGAATGCAAGTTTCATTAATAATTTCTCGGTAATAGATTAACAAACTTTGGCCATTTGTATGTGTATCAGGCCTATCCTAAAGGTGGAAAGAAGGATAAAGAGGCAACAATAAGGAGCGTTTATGGTTTAGAATGGCCTGAGCCATTGGTAACATTTTCCTTGTCCAGTGGAAGTCGATCATCTCCTACTGTGAGTATAAGTATTTGTGCGTATGTGTGTCAGTTTGCGTTGACAGAGGAAACATCACATCTTAAAAAATTATATATATTAAAAGTCTCAACAATCTAAATCTTGCGTTCGTTGTTTTGATGAATAGGTGAGAGTATATACAGCCTCTGGGGTTGAGAATAAATTAGAAGCTGCAAAGAAGGAGTATCTACAAGCAGCAATGGGGGTCACTAGCAAGAAGAAATTGCTGGTTCCAAAATTACTAGACTGGTACTCCAGGGATTTTGCAAAGGATGTAGAATCCTTACTAGATTGGATTTGTCTTCAACTCCCCACGTCATTAAGAAATACAGTAATGGAGTGCCTGGAAAGACGAGGGAGGCCTGATGAAATGGTTTCACAAGGGATACAAATAATGCCATATGAATTTGATTTTCGATATCTCTTTGCTGCGTAGATGGATAGTATCTAGAAAGTATCTGTTGCTACTTTCATTAAATATATATACATATATACATATCAAACTTGCTCCAAGTTCAAGCTTGTAATCACTGGAAGAATAATGAGTGAGGGTGATGACAATTGTGTTATCATTGCTTCTAGAAGAAGAGATGATTATTGTGATACAACATTTGTGGGTGTTTTCTTCATGGTTAGCCAAGCGATGTGACCTCATCTTGATCCTTATCTTTCATATGTAAAGTAAGTCTACAAGAAAGAGTAGCAGCAAAACAGAGTGTAGATGATGGTTGCAAGTGCTCTGCAATTAGGGTTTGTGGGAGATTGAAGATTGGTTATTCTGTTGAAAGTGATCCCTTTCAAGCAGACAACAGCCTCCTTGTTTACTGGTAGTTGAGTTATTTGAATTTCCCTCCCACATACATTGGGTTGGGTTGGGATTCTTTTTAGCTAAGAAGAGTATGTTAGGTTTGCAATCATCCATTGCAATCAACAGTGTATAGAGAGGCAGAGGACATAAGGTGAGGGAAATGGGTGCGTTGTCAAATGAATTGAATTGAATTGAATGTATTAGGGGGAGAGTGATAAAAAGTATTATGAATGAATTTGAATGCATTTTTACTAAACTTGAAGCATCACAAAGAGCACAGTGTTAATGAATGCCTTGCCATTGTCATAAATATTGCTTCCTCCCTGGATGGTGTTTCATTCAAGCCACAAGCAAAAAAAAACTTTGCCACATTAGCTTCACAATAATTTACATGCAGACTTGTAGCTTAAGTGTGTTATCAAATGATTACAGAAAGATGAAGCAAAGTGTGTTTTATTGCCACATTTACTTCACAATAATTTATATGCAAACTTGTAACATAAGTGTGTTATAAAATGATTACAGGGAGATGAAGCAAAGTGCATTTTATTGCCACAATAGCTTCACAATAATTTATATGCAAACTTGCAACTTAAGTGTGTTACCAAATGATGGCAGAAAGATGAAGCAAAGTATGTTTTATTAACATGAATTCCATTAACAACACTTTTACCATTTTAATGTTCTCACTAATGTCGTAGTCCTAGGGCTGCATAACATCATTTACTTTGAGATTACAAATGTTCCTTCCTTCGACTTGTGGCTTTGAAAACATCGATCCTCCTCTTTATATAAAGCTTTCGTTTCTCAGAAACTTTGGAATAAATTCTTAAATTAAATAAAAATAATGCTAATAACTAATCATTGCATCTTAAAAGTTTTTTTTTAATCCATATGATGTATTTTTCAAAAAAAAATCTATTGAATTTTATTTGAAGGATGATATCTAAAGTACACAAAGTTTTGAAGCGTGTGCCCTGTTAAAAAACTTCAAGGAACTCCCCAAACCCAAAATTTGGAAACAGATTTGGTCCAACAGCCTATGGCCAAAGGTCTCATTATTCCTATGGCTGGTTTCCAGGAAACAATGCCTAACCTGGGTTAGAATTCAATGCAGAGGTTTTGAAGGTCCCTCTATATGCTTGTTATGCCAATCTCAGGCTGAAGATCTCAAGCACATCTTGAACAACTGCTCCCTCGCTAGCTGTCCTTGGGATCTAGTGACGCAAGTATTTGGCAGGTCAGATTGTAATCCAAGTGATATCAGTGATACTATCTTTCCTCTACCCCATCCTCAATAGGGCATGGACTTTATTACCAGGCTTCCTATGTTGGCTTTACTTGAAAAGAGAGAAACGCACAAATTATGGGAAAAGATACTCTGCTGCCCTAGAGAATCCGTTGCCATGAGCAAATGGGATACACAAGTCTGGGAGGTAAATTCAGAGGAACAAAGAGACCTAGTTGCCATGGGCATTTAAGATCCTATTCATCCCCCTCTCCTTGTGTGCCAGTCTCATATGCCAAACCTCCAGACTGTTTCTTGCCACTCCTCAAGGCTTCATCAAACTAAACTTTGATGGCACCTCGAAAGGCAATCCAAAAATTGAAAGCCTTGGAGGAAGTTTAAAAAATGCAGATAGAAATGTCATCTATCTATATATAGGAATCATGGGATACAACAACAATAATGTAGCGTAGTTCTCTGCTCTTGAGGCTGGATTGAAAATCACAGTCTCAAGAGGATACCATACGCTCATAGTGGAGGGGGGCCCAAGGCTGGTAATTGATACCATCTGCAAGTTCATCGATGGAGCTCCCGTTGATTGGATCTGCCAAAGTTGGACAGTAGAGAATATTATATCTAAAATTAGCACAGTGCCAACATCTCCCAATTATAATATTCACTCACGTTAGTAGACCGGCAACACGTTTCCAAACATGTTGGCCAACTTGGGCTGTCACAAGCTCAACCTTCATATAGCTAACATTTGGTCGCATGATTGGGTAGAATGGGAGTGCTCTATGGAAGAAATCATCAATCATGACAAGGCATCCCCGATGGGCATGAACATCATGGCAGCAGCGGTAGAAGAGTGGGGGCGAGGAGAGCTGCCACTTCCCAACACCCAGTGTACAGTACAAGTGGAGAGGTGCTTCCCTGCCCCCTCATTTGACATTAAACAGCCCATCTAAATTGATGGCTCGCAGCTCTCAATCCGACGGGATGAGGTATGGTGCGATGAAGTTTCAGGTGGAGTTAGCAGGGTTTTATTTGCACTTGAGTTGGTGGAGAAAATTCTCGCTCAGTGAATAGAAGTCTCAGGGCTCAATGAATAGAAGTCTCAGGTGGAGTTAGTAGGGGTTTATTTGCGCTTAGAGTTGGTGGAGGGAATTTTCGCTTAGGGAATTGAGTACCAGCCTTTGTGTAGATAAGCTCAAAGGGGGAAACTATATATATTTTCGATGATTAATGATGAATGGTAGAGTGTTTTACTAGAGACAATCTCTAGGTGAAGTTGTTCACATTCTCTATTAATTTCAACATTCTTTTTAATGGGGAAAGGGTTCACTAGTACTCCTAATATCTTTCTAAATGACTCAAATTTAATTCTTTCAAGGGGATTATTAAAAATGTTTGAAGCATTATCACAAGTATTATAATACTCAATATAAATCTCTTTTGACCGAACCTTCTCTCTAACAAAGTGAAATTGCGTATCAATATGCTTTGTGTTTTTATGAAACACTGGATTGTTTGCAAGTTTGATTGAGCTTTGGTTGTCACATTTGATAACCATAGGATCTTTTTGTTCTTCTCCGGCATCATGGAGAAGTCTCCTCAACCAAACTGCCTCACACGTTGTTGCACACAGTGCTTGATACTCTGCTTCTATTGAAGACAAAGATACAATGTTTTGCTTTTTGCTGCTCCTATATAATGAGATTTCATTTTGTAATATGATGGGATTTCACTCTACAAGATTGGTTTCAGTTTTACTTGTATTGTGGTATATGAAATTTCTCAGTTTTACTTGTAATAGGATGGGATTTCATTCTGTAATATCATGGGATTTCCCTCCGCAATATTTGCTACTAAATTTTACAATTCCAAATTAATAATCCTATCGGCCTCTCTTTGTACCTTTTGGGACAATTGCTAGTATGAATATAATACTAACCCAGGTCAAGACAAATACTGTGGATTATTATAATTTGGGATTGAGTAAGCTACTTCCAGGTGTTTTGCACCATGAACTGAGGAAACTATTGAAGGTGAAGTATACACATGGATACTAGGAGACATCAAGGAAAATGGTGCAGACCCTTAACATTACAATAACATGCTTTCAATCACAGAATGTATTTCCTCTGAAGTGCATAACCCTAAGAAACTAGAAAAGAACAGATGATACTTTACTGTAGTTACAAATTGTCAATGAATTTCAGTTAATGCTAATTATTGCCAGATAAGACAACACACACCACTTTTAATTTTTAAGTTATTACTATCTGTGCCTATCAGGGGTTACTTCGAATTTGCTGTTTAGTCACACTCTAGTGTTATGCCTTTTCTATCGGCCTTGTGATTTCTTGTAATTACGCCTTGTGATTTCTTGTAATTACGCCGTAAGGTGTTTCCCTCTGAAATGAACTCCCCCAAATGCCTTTCTGTCTTAATCGTAGCTGTTAGATCTTTTGTTAGACAATTGAACAAAAATCAGCCGTCTAATTTAATAAAAAATGTTTTAAAACATTAAAAACACCCTTAAAAAAATGTAATGATATTAGTTATCGAACCGTTTACTCTAACCATGTTATCGAACCCCGCCTGCACGTGGATATCCGTGTTTGACGCAGAGTAGGGCGGGGGTGTTGAGGAGGGCGCAGGCGGAGTCGCTCCAGAGGAGGGTGAGAACCTGTAGTGAAGGGTTCGTGTAGAGAATGGCGTAAAAATGATGATGAGGGCTGCAGAGGAGGCTGCATGAGGGCAAGAAGTGATCCCTATACCTGATGATAGTGGCATCACGCGGAGCTTCAGAGTGTATTTGTTTTGAATACACTTCGTCAAACTGCTAACAGTTTTAAGGTGAACAAAAATCAAAGCATCTGGAACTATCTTATGTTAGGTTTGTATTATAAATAGTGACTGGAAAACTTCATTCACCTCTTTTTTATGCATGTCATGACGTGGGTGTCGTTTGGTATTGTGTTGTGCAGAAGAGCCATCCAACTCTACCCGAAATAGAAGGGCGGGAGTGTTGAGGAGGGCGCAGGCGGAGTCGCTCGATAGGAGGGAAAGGACCTGTAGTGAAGGGTTTACACTGTTTTGGATCAGTATACTTTGGCGTTTTTGCCTCCATTAAATGTATCAGTATAGAGCTTGGACAGGCCTGATGTTACCTGACTTGAATAATCTGTAACAGAGTATGGTTTCTAGTCTGATTGGGGAAAGTACTCTGTGACAGAGTATGGTTTCTGTCTGATTGGGGAAAGTTCAATTCTATTGGCTGATTGAGTTTTTCCCTTATTGCCTTGAGTAGTCGATTAGGAAAATCAGGGAGCATTCAGGAGACTGCAGAAGTAGGAGGTTCATGCATTGGTCATAGGAAAGAGCTTAACAATTTATGTAGTTTAATGGTGTACTACTTTTAAAAGCTTCTGAGAGGAGAATATGATAGGACAAAACCATCAATTGCTTGTTTTCAAACAGTGCAGACTCCCCAATCCACATTGAGAATGTCAGTGACCCAGCTCTAAATCAAAATATCAAAAACATTCATTCGGATGTGGTTTACAGAACAAGGATGGCAATATTTACAGGTAATCTCATTACTTTGATTATATTTTTTTTATTTTCAGTCTGAGTTATCTTGTTTCTATTGTTTGAAATCACGGATTTTGCAACAAAATGGGTAGCATGCCCCTGGTCGTATGGCATATATATAATATGATATTCATATGTTTATAATATTGTTATGGTAGATGAAATTTGTTAAGAACTTCTACAATTTTCTTATTAATTGTCTTGTATTGAATTGATTTATCAACCCAGAGCTTTGGAACAACTTTTGTGTCACCCCAAATGCATTGTCCCCTGCTCAACGCTGTGAAGAGAACTGTAGTTTACCCCTATCTCTCTACTCTGAATTACTAAACACATTCCATTTGACCTCATGCAGCAAACATGCTTTGATCGCATTCATACATTTAGTCTTCTTGCTGACATTCTGATCCATCGTTCTCATCAAGTGGGTCAGGCGGACGAGCATACTGAGAAATGTGAAACCTTGAAATCCATTTCGCACATGTGTTGCAGTGATAAATATTATTTTGGGTGTGATTAATTTGGGATTGGGGTTTTGGGTTTTACAAGAGATATTGGGAAATGGGTTTGATTTAACTCCCTTGCACGAATGGCTTCTACTTTTAGTGCAAGGATTGGCACGGTTTACACTCGAATTAACAGTAACAAGTGGGATAATGCGGTCTGTAACGACATTTGTGTGTGTTTGGTGGATCGTGTCATTTTTGTTCGGAACAGTGGATTGTGTTTCAGCTGGACTAAACTTCATCAATGACAGAGAGCTTCCCTATGGCACTATTCTCTCCCTTGTTTCATGGCCAGCATGTTGCTTGATGCTCAATTATGCTGCGAAAAAGGATTTGAAGAGTTCAGAGGATGATCTTCTGTCGGAACCCTTTCTAGGTAGGGATTACTGAAATCATGGGTATCTCAACTCCAGCCAGAGGTTTTCTGAGGAAGATTAGATAACATTGAAGTTAAATTCCATTGTAACTCTTTTTGCCAAGGCAGGATTCTTTAGCAGGATAACATTTTGGTGGTTGAATTCTCTTTTGTCCAAAGGAAAGAAGAAGCCTCTAGAAGAAGATGATTTTCCTTGTGTGTGTGGTGATGATCAAGCAAAGAATAATTATACAACAATTACAGAAGAACTATTGAGGTAAAAACAGAAAAACCCATTTGGCACTCCATCAGTTTTCTGGGTTTTGGTTTGCTGTCTCTGGAAAAATCTGGCAAGGACTGGGTTCTGTGGGAGATATATGCTATTACTGTATGCTTTTATGTATACGATGATGATGCCGAACATTTGAACTGGTGCAGGTTTTGTTGGGATGGCACTATCATATGGTCTGTCATTGAACATGTCATTGGTTTCCAATATTCACATCCAATGTACACTTGCAAACTACATTGTTTCTTTAGAACACATCAAACAGTACATGCACATTCCTAGTGAGGCACAATGGTTTGAAGTTGGGGACACTGGTTTGAAGCCATATATTGACTATTTGAAACAGAATAAAGGTTTCTTATATTGTTCTTGTGCTGGTCTCGGTCATCTTATATTTCTGATTGGGCAAATTTCAAGAAATATTTGGATTGCTGCAAAGGTGCAAAGTCTTCAAGTCAGTGTATTAAGTTTAATGACAGTGTACTCAGCCATTGGGTTCACATCTATATTGTTCTTCTTCCTTCGGTCATTGCTTTGTGTTATTTTTGGGCTTGAGGCATCAAAGTTCTTCTTTTCTAAGCTTATGTATGCATGGATTGGAAACTGAATTTGTTGCAGTTGAGGAAATGGACAGTAGTGAAAGTGAGTCTATTCATTTCTACCTAATTTGAATGCTTTTGATTTGAATTCATGCAGGTGAGATGGTGGAGTGTGATCATCCATTGAAGCTGATGGAAAGGGAAGGATCGTTATTTGGAAGGCTTTTGATAGAGTATTGGTCCCACACATCAAATGCTTTTCTTCATGCAACAAGCACTAAATGAATAACCTTTCCGTCTCTCTGCCTAGATCATGAGATCTTTGGTCGATGCTTTAACTCTTGCATGAAGGGCTAATTGTAGCATTGATGACCTTATTGTTCAATTGATGTATTCTTGTGTTAGCTAAGATCTCATTGTAACAATGATCAAAATGACGGGTCTACGAAAATCTGGGAGGCCAGTTCCAAATTTGTCATACGTTTGCATATTTTGTGCACTGTATGGGCTGCGATAGCTTTATAATTTTTGTACTCTTTAGACATTCTTGCAAGAGGAATGTTTCCAAATTTACAAGAAACGTCGGGTTGGGAGTGGCAATACTATAAATTAAATAATTATGAAAAAACATTCTAAATCGCAATACATCTTATAGAGAGTGGTGCATTGATATATCATATTTCAATTTATAAAATGTTTGAAGGTATTACTTACGAATGTTCAAATTACATTCATACCCTGTTTGAAGGTATTACTCACCAATGTTCAATTTACATTCATACTCTGTTTGAAGGTATTACTTACCAATGTTCAGATTACATTCATACGTTGTTTGAAGGTAGTACTTACCAATGTTCAGATACATTCATGATAGATGAATGTAATCCACATATATTTGGTTAAATTCAAAACTAACTGAAATATAATGCCAATATTGGAATGCTATGCTTCTTATAAATGTGTATACTCTACTATTTATTTCAATCAAAATGTGGGCTATTTCTGAACTACTTTGTCTCCTAGGAATGCTTAAGATTTTAGTATTTAAATTTTATTTCAATCAAATGCCTCCTATTTGTTGGAAATGCAATATGGTATATACTATAGTATATCAGACTTTACTATGTTAGTATACTGAACTATTCAACAAGGTACAATGTCGTATCGTTTCTTTCACCTCTTCCATTACAATATAATAGTATTTTCTAATAACCCCTTAAATAGGTAGCATATGGAAAAATTACATCTTGGAAGAGGTACAAAAACATGTTCACATAAACAAAAACAACTACATGGATAATGGATAACCTCTACATGACATTACTATTATTTACCAAATAGCCATATTCGAATACACATAACTAATCATTTCAAGTATAAGTCATTATCATCCACCCTAGCTTTCAACAATGTCCATTCACATGTTGCTATTTCTCCACACACTAATATTATTTACAAAATACCCATATTCAAAATACACAACTATTACTTTCAACTCTAACTCATTATCATCCACCCTTTTTTTCAACAATGTCCATTCACATGTCACTATTCTTTCACAAACTATTATTATTTACAAAATATCCATTTTCAGAATACACATAACTAACTATTGCAATTGTAACTCATTATCAT
>APFE030968482.1:0-15542 GCA_000404065.3 Pinus taeda
TAATCACGCATACAGAAATTAGGAAGCAATTGAGCAATGTAGGGCTCAATATAAAGAAATCTCAGAGTTGAAAACCAGAATGACCCAGATGTTCGGATTATTTCAAAGAATACTGGCTATGAGGAAGCCATCTTTTAATTATGCAACATTTTTAAGGGAGAGATTGACATACTTGCAGATAAAAGCTGTAAGAGAAGGGAGACCCTATCAGGTGGTCACAGCAGAATAGTTTATGCAAACTTTTGCAGAGGCACCTAATAATGACCAAAACCTGCTATGTGAGCTTTACCTACACAATGAAGCAGTATCTGAAGAAAGGGACAAGAATATGTTACCTGTGGTTGGTGACATACAGCTGAGAGCCTTCATTTCCTTCTTAGCCAACCAGCTCACATGGCAGAATGCCTTCGTCTCAGCCCAACATAATGAACAAAATTGTCTTTTGTGGATTAGGGCTGAACCATAGAATGCAGCTACTTTTATTGTACAGCACCAAGCATTGATAAAGAATTCGGATATGAAAAATCATCTCAGACAATTGCAAGCAACAATCCTGAAGGACTGTCAGCACTATTTGAGAACCAAAGTGCCCTTGGTCGTTAGAGCAAATAATCTCTTTTGGGAAAACTGCCCCAAAGAAAGGAAAGAATATCATCCTTACAATCCATTAAATTTGCAGGTAGCACTTACAAGGGTACCTTTTTATATTAAATGCATGCAACACTGTGCTGAGAGTTGGATAGGCTACAAGTTTAAATTTCCACTTTTATGGTTACCCGGGGAACAATATAAGGGTCAGTTTGGGTTATCTACTAAGGAGGAGGCAGTAGCATGGAGACAGATACAGACTGTCTGTGGTTTCAGAAAAAAGTTCGACGTCACCTCCTACAGCTATTGTCTCAGTAATTTACATTGTTCATTCCAGTACTCCGACTCGGATTCAGAGTAAAACATTGCATAGGGACATGCAATATCTTCAGTTGGGGGGGATGTTAGGACCCAGAATTGACCAATTTTGACCTTATATTTCCATCATAATATTATCCTTTTTTCAGTCATAAGCTATAAGTTTTGATCGTACAATGACTTGATTACCCCAAGGTATGGAGTAACTTCCCGCATATCTATATGTTTAATTGTTCACTGCATATTCGTAAGTACCTATGTATTTATCTTTGGAAAGCTAATTGAATTGCTAAGTAATTGTCTTAAGCCGCAGGAATTATAACCTATAGTTGCTGTAACACCAAAAACAGCAACTACGCAGTTGCTGCAACACCAGAAGCAGCAACTGCGCAGTTGATATAGTCAGCAACAGATATTATCTAAAGCAGGTATTTTTGCACCAGCTGAGAAACACAACAGCAACTATCTGAGACGTGATTGTCCAAAGCAAGAAGAATACAGCCACCAGAATAGCACGGGGAATCGGCGAGAGGAATGTGCATATCCCAAGGAAGACGGACGAAGACAGTTATTAGCTGTGTAACAGTCTAAACAAAGAATATATCATTATATTGTTGCAACAACATCTCTATATTTCTTATTTTTGATTAAACGGGTCAAACAGCTGAACCGTAACAATCTATTGTAATAGATGTCTCCTCTATAAAGACGAGACATCTACATTAGTCAAGGGGAGTCTGAAAGAGCATTTTGTAAAACTATCAGCAATTCTGAACTTCACTGTATCTGAATTGTTGACGGATGAATAGAAGAACGCTCTGAGTATTTAAGCTATTCTTCGCATTCTTGGGAATCTTGTGAGAAGGACTGGGCCCACCTTCCTCACAAGATTCACCCATTTAATTTGCTGTCAAGTGTGTAAGTGTGTGGTAGTCTCTCTTTACAGATACTCTATTTTGGACTTTGTAGCATTACCTCTTCAAGTTCTGTTTTGCTAGCACTCTGTTTTATTAAGTTATTCGAATTGTGCAAGCGTGTTTCACCGGTGAATCTGAGTGCAGTTTGTGTTAGCAATCTGATTCCAGGGGCAGGTGCTGAACGTCCTCATCTGGAGGATAGGGTCCTCATCCTCTGCCAACAGAGCATCCATTTCCTTGTTTCTTAGATCTGTAATTTTAATCAATTCTTTTTTCAGCATTGTGATAACTTAGTACTGGAATTAAGTATACTACAGCTTTCAATGCTTTTAGAATTTAAGTACAAACAGTACGCAGTGGCCTTTGGAATAAAAAGATTTTCCCAGGTTGACAATTAATGTGGTACTTGATTGTTTAATTGATAAACAATTCAACTAGCCAACAGTGTGATTCATACAAACTTAAGAGGTGACAATGTTGTATGCACAGTAAGCAAGGTTCTACCCAAGCTGCTCTCAGGAAATGAATCAAACCAAGGTGTTAAAAGACCACTTTGCAAGCTCAAAAGAACGTATTTTATTGATTCTAACTTTTCAAGAAAGGAAAATATTTATTGTTCTATTAGATAAGAGAAAACTTTGATCTACTTGCTTGAAATCCTATTCTTCTACAGAAAATAAATGACAAGGAAAGTAAACCTAATGTAGATGCATGAAGTAAATACCATGAAATAAAATATAAACTATTGTATTGAAAGAAAACCCTATTCAAATATAAAACCCAACAAATCCTTCAAGAAATATCAATGTAAACTACTCGTGCTATTAAATTCATGATAGAAACAACTAAACCTAATTCCATAAATAAATCACAGTGGTGAAAATAAGATTTCTAAGAGGTCTTTCTCCTTCCTTAAGCCTGTTTTCAAGACTTAGAACACATTTTCAATGGGTAACAAGAAAAAAATAGGCTCAAGAAGCAATTTTGTTCAAGTTCTTGTGGATTATGTGCAGTGCTACAAGACGCTACAAGATACCCTGTATTTCTACAGGAATGCATTTGAAAGCATTCCAAGGGCTCTAAAAAGGATCTAAAGGTGGGGAAATATGGTAGAAGGTTGTAGAAGGGTATGGGATACCTTTATGAGCATAGTTATCCTCAAGATCCCATCTTGTGCAAGGGAAAATGAAAACTAATAGTCTCTCATAAATTTTTGTAATGAAATTTCTGTATGTAGATCGCTTGGAGAAATGGATGAGAATGGAAGGAGGGTGCTGAGGGAGATGGTAGGATGAAAATAATGGTTTCATTTTTGGGACCCTGAAATCAAGCGGGGATCTAGATCATGGTGTCGAGGATTATCAAGGATAGCATTCAGGAATGGTGGTATGAAAAATATGACTTGTCTATCCTACATCAAGCACAATTTTTTTTTTCTCCATGGAAAATCAATTTAAGCCCACTCGAAGGGGCCACCCCAAGCCAAACTAGTATGAGCCTAACCCCAAGGGTGTGGAGGAGAATTGAACTTGTGACATCCCAACGGAAAGGTGCTTTAACAATAGGACCTCGACCAATGATCTAACCCTTAGGGCTACATCAAGCTCAGTGGAGAAAAAATAACTTGGATTCGGTGAAGGAAGAAATCCTATTTGCAAAACCTGCATACCATCGATATAATATTTTCTAGTATAAATTTCTTGAGGAATTATATATTTGGCTAAGTAGATTGTGGCTCAAAGTAGGAATTTGAAGTCGCAGAAAAATATTTA
Organism: Pinus taeda; assembly: GCA_000404065.3. Classification (NCBI taxonomy): domain Eukaryota; kingdom Viridiplantae; phylum Streptophyta; class Pinopsida; order Pinales; family Pinaceae; genus Pinus; species Pinus taeda. The sequence continues at coordinate 3,596 of APFE030968482.1, forward strand.
GAAACTTGACCACAATTAATTTGGTTGCTTTTCACTCGCTAGATACTGAATTAATCAAAGTTGTTGACGTTTGGGTATAAGCAACTTTAGAATGTTACATTATTGGATTTGCTAGAGTGAACCGTAAATCCTTCTCCAAATCCAAATAAATTTTTAGGTATGGATGATCTAGTGGCTCCGAAGACTCTCAAAAATCAAATTCTTCAACTCTTAGTGAAACCAGGTCCAAGTCATATATCTCGTTGTTATGAATTTTGTGGCACAAATGACACCGTAATCAGAGATCATATGACCATTCTATCAATGTAACAAGTTTGGAATTCGTAACAAGACATGGGATCTATTTTGATTATATGGCGACTAATTGACCAATAGGCCACTAACACATGTTTTGGCTTGATGGGGCCTGACCCAAGTTCGAAGTTAATTATCCAAACAAATCCCTACACTACTGGCCCTTTCGGCATCAGCCCGCAGTGTGCAGACTGAAGTCTCACCTGAAGTAGTATGGGGGGATGCTGGAACCAAGTTTCCACACCCTAGAGATGTGTGAGGGATCAATTTAGTCCAACTGTCCCTACCTTTGCGTAGGTTACTTCATGCACTATTCTAACCTACAAGACCTTCGTGATCTATTATAATCACCTACTCACAACCCTAACCAGGAGCTGAGATGCTTTTGCATTATTAGGGCAGTGATCTGCGCTATTTCCCCAATTTACACCACGTATATTACTTATATTCTTATGATTATTAGTTATCTTTGCGTAAACAATTACCTTATCTCACATTGACTTAATAAACACAATCATATATGTTCGCGCATCATATAAACAACATAAATGTAATTTATACCCAATACATTCAATGCAGAAAACAATAAATAAATACATAGGAATGGTATAAAACTTCTCTTTATTAATGCTTCAATCGTTACAGACTCAACCTGTCCTACGCACTCAACTGCAGGGGTCTGCGCACTTAGCTGCGGACTATCATGCCTCTACGCACTCAGCTGCAGAGCCTTCTCCTACTCTACAACCCCAAGACTCGACTATACACTTCAGGCAAGACTCAATTCTCCATCATTCCTCCATTCTATTCTTTTCTTGACTGATTTACAACTTAGAGCCTCACTCTATTTATACAATCCCATGGTCTGCAGACCATGGGTAGATCTCTAAATCTGACATTACATTACAAAATTAAGGGCAGACAACCCTATGACTCATTTACGCTTCGCACTCTGCGCCCACAAAATGCGGATTCTTTACATCAGATTTACACTTTTTAACCAAAAACTAGGCTTTAAGCCTCAAAATTTCCCTTGGGGGATCCCGTGCCCAATAAGCCCCCAACACAAACATTGTGACTCACCCTCGAGTCACTTTTTTGGTGTGGAGATATTCGCACGCAGACGTCCCAACTCTGCTTGGACTGCTGCAAGATCGGCAGTGCATTGAACAGTTATCTGTTGTACCTCCTGGACATGCTATTCAGAGACTGTTGTATCTGAACTGCTTCCCTAAACCTATTTATAGTCCCGTGCCTCCTTTCAGCTGCCTGGAGCGCTAAGACTATGCTTCAGTTAGCTAGTCAAATAGTTGGGCCACCCGTGTATGGATTCAACTAACTTCCATTCACTTTTCCTTGGAAAGTTTATCCATTTAACTTTACCAACTTCATTGCACCTCCATTTGTGACCTCCTTAATAACATGCGATCCCAACCAATGCATTTTTAATTTTCCTAGGAATTTATCAAACTTACTATCATACAGTAACACCAAATTGTTCACCTTGAAGGTGCACAACTTAATATGTTGATCATGCCAGGCCTTTTCGTGCTACTTTTGTACTTGTTGCTAAAAGCCAACTAAAAATCGTTCTTCCTCAAGTTCCTCCAACTGTGTGAGTCTCTCTTGCAGGGCTCCGCAATCCATCATACCTTTGTGTGCTACTATGCACATATTAGGCATGATGTATTCCATTAGCATTATGGCTTCCACTCCATAGAATAGCTGGAAAGGTATCTGTCCCATCAGTTTCTTTCATGTCGTCCTATAAGTGCATAATACTGCAGGTACGCATAGGTCCCAATCACTTTGCTACGCATTGCATACCTTGTTCAACGTGTTGCACACCTTATCAAATGCTTCCGCGTGGATAACCTTCTGTGGGATTGTTCTTCCCACATACTATCTGTCCAACCTTAAGAGCCAACTACACATTTGTTCCCCCAACACACTCTTATTGACCATACCTCTTAGCGTGGAGTTCATGCTCTTCCACATAGGTTATTTTCCATATGTGAGCATCCACCTAGCTAGTTATGCATGCGGATTATCCTGCCCTTTATATTTATCTATCAGTCACACTCTAGGCTTCCTAAACCATGTGTGCATCATTCTCCTACATTCGCTCCAGTCCTCAAAGATACCTTTGTGCGCACCCCACCATCTTGCAGGTGTAGCGTGTAGTACCCAATTCAAGGCCTAGAAGCGTTGATTTTCTGGCACTTCCCTTTAAAATTTGTCCAAGAATGTATCTACCTCACTTAACCCATCATAAGTAGGGAGATTCCTCACTTCCATTGATATGTAGCGCGATGATCTTGTCATCATATTACAGTTCAACATAGGTACCTCATGTAACCGGTTATGCCATCGCTCTATCTCCTCATTAGAATTTGACATATAAGAGCTTTCACGATCCCATGGGATCCATCCATCCGCAGTGGGATTTACCCAATCTTTCTCTCACGCAGTTATTTTGTAGATGTAATCCAAATCATCATCACTTTCATAGTTGCGCATCAGCTCTGTATAATGTGATCCTTCAGCAAGGTCCAAGGGTATAACTACACGTAGAGACTTCCTCTCAAAAATAATCTTGCGCTTCTTCAGATTAATCACCCCATTCATGTCAGTGGCCCAATCAATTCCTAAGAGCACGGGGTAGGGAATGTTGTCATCAACAATATCTATTACTTCAAAGTCTACTAGTGCTCTCACTCCCTCAATATCCACAATGATTCCCTGCAATCGCCCCATGGGTATTATTTTGCATTGGTTCGCTATTCGCATCTAAATAGGAGACCATTGCAGCATAGGCCTCCCCATGCACTCCCATGTCTGCTTTGGCAGAACATTCGCGTCCAATCCTAAATCCAGAATTACTTGGTCCATATCATATTCTCCAATTTGCGCGATTAACCTCATTTCTCTACCTATCCTCATCTTATGCTTTCCAATCTTCCAGACTACACGTGGTTCTCCTGGCACGGTCCCAGTGCATCTGTTAATGAGTTCCTGTAGTCCCTTTACAGCCTTACTATCACACAATAACTTCATGCATGTTTCCAGGAATCATGAGCATAGGCTCTGGTTTATCTTTTCTTCCTGAAGTGGAGGCATCATCGAATCTCTTCTTAGCTTCCATGAAGGTTTCCTTAGCACGCTCCAAATCAAACTTTGCTTCTTTCACTGGAGCTTCGCGAACCCAAGTAATATCTTCAGGTTGTTTTCCTTTGTGATCTCCCATCGTGATTCCACTTTGGAGCACAATCCTTACATTCAGATATTCCTCATGTGGCTCAGACCTCATCATCTGCAGTTTTTGAGTCAGGGGAGGCAGTAGTGCTCCTTTGTTGCGTATCCTAGCTATAAGCATAAGCCAATCTTCCTTATCATGATCAAACAAGGTAAAATACAGACATGATGGATGCATTGGGTTCATACAATCGCAAGCATAATGTAATGGCCCTCTGCAATTGTAGCATATCAGCTGTCTGCGACCTCTTCTAGGTCCTCCTCCACCTCGGCCTCATTCGTGCCCCTGAAATCCTGTTCGCGCCACTCCTGCGTTTTGGTCTCGGGGTCACGCTTTGGCCTGAACTTTGTAGGTGGGAGTTCTATCCATCATTAACTCATAGCTTCTACAAGTGCACTCATTGTGTTCGACTTATCTACAAAAGTTATAGAACAATTGTTGTGAATTTTGTTTATACTTCTGTAACAAATGTCAGTTGTTCGTAGCGTGTTTCCCTCCTATTTGAAAATTTGTGCACCACAAAAAAGGCACTATGCTAGGCCCTTCTTGTGCCTCTGGTCTTAATAGCATCGGTCCTCCTCCCACGAGGTAATTTTTGAACACTGGGCAATGGTCCGTATCATGACCGTGACCCTTGCATTTTACGCACCAGACCTCTTCGCATACTTCTAGTCGAGCTATCCTGTCCTGTTTCTGACTCTGTATCTCAAGGCATAAGTTTTTAAACTACCCATGGATCTGCTGAACTCCCAAGTTAGGATCCTACATCAGGGTCTCATGTAGCCTCATCGTGATCTCTAAGGCCTCTGCCTAAGTCGTTAACTTCTACTGTGATAGCATGCTCCTTAAATGTGGCATTAGCAATGCTACAAACCATTCACGATGTTGTCCATCTGTCAAATTCATATTAGCTTCACGAATCGTACACTTTAAACTCTGATCCAACTCCCAAGGAGATTCACTTGGTAGCATCGTGATTTCTTTGAACCCGATGATTGAATGTGCTTTAGACTTCGGCTTGCTAAATTATCTATTTAGCGCTACTTGGATATTAGCGTTTCCCGCATTTGGATTATCATTGGAGTGCTTAATATACCAAGTCAGCATGCAGTCCTGTAGGGCACTAACCAATGTCGCTTTCTTTATATTGTCATATGTAACTCGTTGTGCTTCCCATACGGCTCTTATCACGAACCAAAGCTAGTACGGATCTTTATTTTCCAATCCCTTGAACACAAACAACTTTATTGTGTTTGCCATATTGAGTCACGGTGGTGGTGGAGGTGGTACGGATGAAGATGGAGGTGATGGTGGTGAAGCTGGTGGCGGTTTGGGTGGGGGTGGTATGTGTGAAATCCTCTTCCTTATCAAATGGATCACACTTTGTGGAGAGACCTTCGTGAGCTCTTCTTCGTCTCCTCATGAAGGTGAAATAAAAGGGTTATTCTCTGGTCCCTTACTTCCTTCGTTTCTGTAGGTTTTTCCGCTTCGCGTAGCTCCAAACATCAAGATAATTGCATAACCATCTTTTCACACAATAACATTTTAATCCAAGTATTCATAGAATTTATGTACTTACCTCGTGATCCTTTGACAAAGTGTCGCTTTTCCTCGTTGTATCTAACTGAAGTGTCTACCGTGAACTCAGTAATGAATCCTCCTATAATCCGATTGAGCCAATGATCAATAGAGCACGCTATCTAATCCTTCGATGCTTCCAATATGTGTACCAATTCTGGGTTCCACACAATAGGACTGTCGAGCTTCCACCTTCCTTGGATATCTGCGAGCTTCACATTCCACTCATACAACTTAGTAGGGAAAGATGCGAAAAGGACCTCATGGATTTCTGTGTACAGGTAGCAGTCTAACCACTCTTCTTTTGTCAGTCACAGATTCCTATTCTCCTGCACCGCAAACTCGTGAATCCTCCTGTCCAACCAACCTTTAATTTCCTTCTTAGTTGGATTCCAATGATACGACATCAGAGATCTCTATGCAGATTCCGTTCCCAGCAATGAAACCATTTGTTCACTTCATGGGGCTTGATCCAGGTTCAGATTTAATTAGCCAAACAAATCCCTACAGTAATGGCCCTTTCAGCATCAGTCCATGGTGTGCAGACTGAACTCCCACCTGAAGCAGTATGGGGGGATGCTGGAACCAAGTTTCCGCACCCTGGAGATGTCTGAGGGGTCGATTTAGTCCAATTGTGCCTACCTTCACACAGATTACTTCGCGCATTGTTCTGACCTGTGAGACCTTCATGATCTATTATAATTGCCTGCTCACAGCCCTAGAGATGAGACGCTTTCGCGCTGCCAGGGCAACGATCTGCACTATTTCCCCAATTTACACTGCGTATCTTACTTATCTTCTTATGCTTATTAGTTATCTTCACGTAAATAGATACACTATCTCACATTTACTTAATCAACACAATCATATACGTTTGTGCATCATATAAACAACAGAAATGTAATTTATACCCAATACATTCAATGCAGAAAATAGTAAATACATAGGAATGGTATAAAAATTCTCTTTATTAATGCTTCAACGATTACATACTCAACCTACATGTGCACTCAGTTGCAGGGGTTCGCACACTCAGTTGCAGACTACTAGGCCTCTATGCACTCAGCTTCAGAGCCTTCTCCTACTCTACGACCCCAAGACTCGACTCTACACTTTAGACAAGACTCAATTCTCCATCATTCCTCCATTCTATTCTTTTCTTGACTTATTTACAACTTAGAGCCTCACTCTATTTATACAATCCCATGGTTCATGAACCATGGGTAGATCTCTAATGTCGGCATTACATTACAAAATTGAGGGTGGAAAACCCTATGACTCATTTACAAATTCACGCTCTGTGCCCACAAAATGTGGAGTCTTTACATCCGATTTACACTTTTTAAACAAAAACTGGGCTTTAAGCCTCAAAACTTCCCTTGAGGGATCCTGTGCCCAACAACATGGCACTCTAGCATTGGCCTTCTATCCCTACACAAAAGAAAAAACAAAAATTGTTAAAAATAATAAATAGTCAAAAAGAAAAAACTAATAACAAAAATGGTTATTTTATTATTTAATATGGTTATAATATATAGCCATATAAAAACAAAAGAAAATGGTTATATAGAAAAACAACAAACATATCTAATAATGTCATATTTATATGACATGGTTGCTTATTATATAAAAAAAAATTCCCAATGAATTGTCAAAGGTTGAGATGTTTTAACATAACCAGTTATGAAAATGTCAAAGGTTTGTTATCACAACAAAAACTTATGTCCATACACATATATTAATATGGCTAAATAAAAACGGTTCGACAATGTTTTTTTATAAAAAATTGGTATTGTCATGCGGTCTAAAGCCTAGATCTATCCAAACATAGAGACTTAAAAATGCTACGCCAATCAACAAGCCTAGTCAAGGGGCTTTGGAATATGTGTTACCTCTATATTATTTAAACTTCGATTTGCATTTGGCAATAAGGGGAGCAGAGGTCGTCAGGAACTGAGCAGACGAGCATGGGAGCCAAGTGCCAGAACCGCGCGCTAGAATTTTGATTGGGCGCGATTTTTGAGGGAATCTTCCAAAGTGATATTCTTCGAGGGAATGTTCCACAACATATTTTTTATTGAGAATTTTGGGAGGAATCGTTAAGATTCCTTTGGAGCCCATTTTGGAAGGTGTCAAAATCATACGAAGATTATACACAAATGAACTAGAATTTTGTCATGAGTCTGATGGCGTGATTAGTTTTTTGATTTGAGCAACAAATTTTCTAGAGACAAAATGTTGAAGGTGGAACCATGAAGGTGTAAACTTGACGCCAAAATCTGAAGGGAATCTAAAATATTCCCTGGAGGCTTGAAATTGATAGTTTCAAAACCAAGCCAAATTTATACTCATTTTTCTTAAATTTTCACAAAGAACAAGATGGTGTGATCAGATCCTTCATTTGAGCAACATATTTTCATTAAACTCACAAAAGAAAATCTTTAGGGAATCTTTGAGATTCCCGAGGAGCCCAAACTTGACTAAATCATAAGGGGGTCGAGTTTACAGTGGTATTTCACAGTTTTTCACAAAGAATTCAACTATGATGTCCATTTCCTCATCAAATTTGCGTATTTTTAGACCGTCTCTAGATGTGAACGTATAAGATGCACTGATGCCATGTCATCTTTTGATTTTTGTTGGGATGATGCTTTGATGTTGAGATCCTTGTTTGATACTATTTTGGAGGATCCTTGTATGCCAATTCATGTGAGAGTTTGATATTTTGTCATGCTGATAGAGAGCTTTTATGTGAGAGAGTTGAGGAAGTTCCATGCCACTCTAGTTGAGGAAGTTCTTCCTTGTATTGACAGAGAATGCATCATGTACTCATCATCATCTTGCATCATTTAATGAAGCGACCTCCCCACCCTTGACATTAGGACCAGAGACATAACCCACACAGGGTGAAATTCATTATCAAGTTGTGTGTGTTCTTTGATTTGATGGTTGCCTTTATGTTTCCTATCCCTTAACATATGCAAATGCGGTTTTTCATACTATTTTACATGCAATTCTACTAACATCACATAAGTAAAAGATCTTGGTTAATTCTAGTAGATGAGAGAATCTAGATCAAGTTTGGTATTAGAGTGATCTTCTTGCTGATGTGAATTGCAAGTGTGAACGATAACCAAAGATTGAATGTGCAACAAGAAGGAAAATGGAGGATCACAAAGATCTCTACAAGGACCTCCTTAGGATGGAACGCATGATATATATAATGTATGTAGATTATGAGGAGAAAATTGAAAAAGAGGAAAACATGAAAGGAGAGAAGATGATGATGCTCCATCTCCATCGTCAAGTGAATATACTTCATCTTCATCCTCTTCTCATCATTCAAATGAAGAGATCAACGAAATCCTTCAAGCAGAGAATATTGAATTGAATATACTTTTACAAGAAGCAAAAGAGGAGAAGAACATATTGCAGCTTCAAATATGAGACATGGAAGAAACCTTGGAAAAGTTGAAGTGAAATGAAGGTTTAGTGAAGCCATCATCAGATGCTTTAGAATCAAAATTTGAGGTAAACAATGTTGTTAATTCTTCAATTTCATTTTCACATGATGTTATTCCTATTGGAAGCCTATAGGTACCCATGTCAGGATTGGGGTATACTGAAGGAGAGTGTTGGAAGGTAGTAGAAGCAAGGGGTTCTTCACACAAAGAACAGAAGCCATTACCGAAGCCAACGAGGAAAGAGGATGCTAAAAACACATCACACATATCCCATGACATTGCACATTGCAGAGGAAGAGATGAGGCAAGCTCTCATCGCTAGGATTGCACTAGAGACAACCAAGAGAGGTATAAAAAGTCTCATTATGTTAATGTGCATTTTGATTATAGGCACATTGTTAAGGATGAAAAAAATTTATGGCATCAAAAAACATGAAGTTTTTATGGCTTGTATAACCATGTGGTTGTCGAGTGTTGGAAGAGGATGGTAGCAAGAAATAGCAAAAGACATGAAAGGCCTTCTCCACATCAGGGGGGGAAGAAGGTTAATTAGGCATGGAGGAAGAAGACATTTTTCACTCATTGCAATAGAGGTGGGAATCAAAGAGCCACATGTTGGGATATCCATCTAGAGAAGTGTCTCAATGACAAAGCACCCGTGCAAAAACTAGTTGGTAAAGTTGTTCAACAAGCGAAACAACTACAAAAATATGACCATTCACGTTTTTGAGTGAGAGATGGTTTTTTTAGAGATAGTATCTTGTCATGACCACATTTCGTTTTGACATGATTGTAAAAGTGATGAAGTATTTTCCATCACTTATGTAAGCGACATGATGATGTTTTTGGCCTTTTTATCTAGGGTATTGGTTTCTATTATAACGTTGATGAAAACTCGACCAAAGAGTGTGTTATAAACTCTTGGCAAGTATGTGGTTTGTTTGGGTCATGTAATTGGACAAGTATTTTGCAATATTGTATTATAGGTTTGCACAAGATGTAGGTGTCGCTTCATCACTTATGGCTCTGAAGAACAAAGGTGAAGGAGAAGCAGGTGTAGCCTCTTATGGAACATTTTGTGTAGGTGAGGGAGTACAATATATTGCATATTGTTTTCATGATTTCGGAGGACCAAAACTTCCTCAGTGGGGAGGAATGATCCAGGTGGCTCGAGAGAAGCTAAAAAATAAAAGTCTTCAATTCTCATTGAAACCAAGTCCAAGTCGTAGATCTTTTTGTTATGAATCTAGTGGCACAAACGACACATCAATCACAGATCATATGACCATTCTATCATTGTCAGAAGTTTGCATGTTGTAACGAGACGTGGGACCTATTTTGATTATATGGTGACTGATTGACCAATAGGTCACCAACATGTAGCACTCTAGCATTGACTTCCTATCCCTACACAAAAGTAAAATCAAAATTGTTAAAAATTATCAAATAACCAAAAGGAAAAAGAAAAAAATAATAATAAAATAGTAACAAAAATGGTTATTTCACCCAATGGGGGTGACCCTCCAGGATACCACTTGTCATTTGAGCACCCATCATGGCTCGCCCTTCCTCCACATGCACATTCAATTCATGATCATGTATTGCTCCAACATTAACTTCAAGTGAGTGCTGAGACTTATTGCCCACTTCACAATTAAATACATGGGTAGTTGTGTAAGGTTTTTCAGTTTGGCTGTTTGGGCGATGAATTTTGGCAGAGAGGAGAGTGGAAGTTCATACATTGTGTTCCATGGCGACTTATTGGGGTCATGGCCATGGATGAGTAACAATGTGGATACCTATGGTATATTTGTGTTGGATACCTAATCCTCAATGGGTTAGTGTGGAAGCCGAATGGACAAAAGGAGTCCAAGAGACCTTGGGATGTGAAACCCTAAATGGTCACAACATGTACTATAAATGTAAATCATTTGTTAATAAAAATCGTACTCTCATGTTTTATCTTTCATATTTCTCTTATTGTCCATGTGTGTTTAACATGGTATCAGAGCGGGAGATTGCTGGTCCTGCTCCAATTTGGTCCTACTCCAATTTGAGCCACTAGTTTTGTGGCCTCCAGCTAGCTAAGCCTCTAACTACCTTGTCACTACAGAATTGAATATGTAACTTTGAACTTATGCGTTACGGAATGGAAAATTATGTGTTGAGATGGCATACTTGAATCTGGTCCGATTTGATATGGTTGGTATTGATATTTACGCTGGTCCATACCTCGGCTTGGAGCGCTATGACATGGTTCAGAAATTCTAATGGTGCAGGACCTTCACACAACAACAACACTTAAAGACCATCTTTCCTCCAATTGCTTAAGTAGATCCATGATGCAGAGAGAATTTCAAGCCTTTCTTTACAATCTTATACTACGCTATCACAATCTCGGAAGTAACCAGGTTCAATCTGACAAACCATAGACAGCTGATTACTGAAGACCTCTTTGGACACGATGCAAGGATTCCAGGTTTGAATTTTCTGCAAGAAATTGACTTCCTGAATCTCAGGGATTACAAGTCGCAACCTCATTGGAGATATTTTTATGGGAAAATGCTTTTGGAGCTCCCGAATAAGATCCAGAGCCTGTTGCTTTGAACTTTCGTGAGGATCTACAGCAAAATGGACTTCGTGCATTAGGCGTTCAATCATGTTGATTGTATATGGCTGATCAGTCTTAGGGCTGTTTGTCTTCTCGATCACAATTGTTGCAATGTCACGGAACTGGCTTGATAACTGAGATTCTCTCTCCTTTCCCACAATTTGGAGCTCACCTTTATTAAGAACCGCCAACCATATATTTTCATGATCATCTGTTGCAAAAGATTTTATCAAGTCCTTAGATTTTGCCATAATTCCTTTGGAGACATTTGAATACATTGTATGAGACTGCAACACCTCATCCAAATCCTTCTCTACTCCTGACTGCCATGAGAGCACTTTATTCTTGTAACAAGCAATTTCAAAATGCATTCCGTGTTTCTTCAAGCGAACTACGACCACGTTCATTAATCCTTTTTTCCCAACGGGGTGTACTATTGTCTTTGACATTTCCAATGGCCGATGTGGACATCATTATACAGCTTCCTCCAATCTCTTCTATTTATGCAACGTGGCTCACCTGAAACAATTGTTGAAGAGAATTCCACTGTGGAGAGGCTGGATATCATATTTTGTCCCTAACGATTTTCAGTTTGGCTGACCTGAGTCTTGCGTTTGATTTCCTCTCCTTCTTGATAGAGCTTTGCCGCTTCTTCTTTGTTTTCCCAGCTTCAAAAGAACTTGTGGAATCACAGCAACATACTACTATCCAAGAAACAAGGATCTAAATTCATAAATAATATAG